>JAWPHD010008553.1:0-113882 GCA_037043455.1 Cyrtodaria siliqua | reverse complement strand
AGACAGTAGATCTAGTTAACTTACATAATATATACAGAGACAGTAGATCTAGTTAACTTACATAATATATACAGAGACAGTAGATCTAGTTAACTTACATAATATATACAGAGACAGTAGATCTTGTTAACTTACATAATATATACAGAAACAGTAGATCTAGTTAACTTACATAATATATACAGAGACAGTAGATCTAGTTAACTTACATAATATATACAGAGACAGTAGATCTAGTTAACTAACATAATATATACAGAGACAGTAGATCTAGTTAACTTACATAATATATACAGAGACAGAAGATCTAGTTAACTTACATAATATATACAGAAACAGTAGATCTAGTTAACTTACATAATATATACAGAGACAGAAGATCTAGTTAACTTACATAATATATACAGAGACAGTAGATCTAGTTAACTAACATAATATATACAGAGACAGTAGATCTAGTTAACTTACATAATATATACAGAGACAGTAGATCTAGTTAACTTACATAATATATACAGAGACAGTAGATCTAGTTAACTAACATAATATATACAGAGACAGTAGATCTAGTTAACTTACATAATATATACAGAGACAGAAGATCTAGTTAACTTACATAATATATACAGAGACAGTAGATCTTGTTAACTTACATAATATATACAGAGACAGTAGATCTAGTTAACTTACATAATATATACAGAGACAGTAGATCTAGTTAACTTACATAATATATACAGAGACAGTAGATCTAGTTAACTAACATAATATATACAGAGACAGTAGATCTTGTTAACTTACATAATATATACAGAGACAGTAGATCTAGTTAACTTACATAATATATACAGAGACAGAAGATCTAGTTAACTTACATAATATATACAGAGACAGTAGATCTTGTTAACTTACATAATATATACAGAGACAGTAGATCTAGTTAACTAACATAATATATACAGAGACAGTAGATCTAGTTAACTTACATAATATATACAGAACAGTAGATCTAGTTAACTTACATAATATATACAGAAACAGTAGATCTAGTTAACTTACATAATATATACAGAGACAGTAGATCTAGTTAACTTACATAATATATACAGAGACAGTAGATCTAGTTAACTTACATAATATATACAGAGACAGTAGATCTAGTTAACTTACATAATATATACAGAAACAGTAGATCTAGTTAACTTACATAATATATACAGAGACAGTAGATCTAGTTAACTTACATAATATATACAGAGACAGTAGATCTAGTTAACTTACATAATATATACAGAGACAGTAGATCTAGTTAACTTACATAATATATACAGAAACAGTAGATCTAGTTAACTTACATAATATATACTAGAGACAGTAGATCTTGTTAACTTACATAATATATACAGAGACAGTAGATCTAGTTAACTTACATAATATATACAGAGACAGTAGATCTAGTTAACTTACATAATATATACAGAGACAGTAGATCTAGTTAACTTACATAATATATACAGAGACAGTAGATCTTGTTAACTTACATAATATATACAGAGACAGTAGATCTAGTTAACTTACATAATATATACAGAGACAGTAGATCTAGTTAACTTACATAATATATACAGAGACAGTAGATCTAGTTAACTTACATAATATATACAGAGACAGTAGATCTAGTTAACTTACATAATATATACAGAGACAGTAGATCTAGTTAACTAACATAATATATACAGAGACAGTAGATCTAGTTAACTTACATAATATATACAGAGACAGTAGATCTAGTTAACTTACATAATATATACAGAGACAGTAGATCTAGTTAACTTACATAATATATACAGAGACAGTAGATCTAGTTAACTTACATAATATATACAGAGACAGTAGATCTAGTTAACTTACATAATATATACAGAGACAGTAGATCTAGTTAACTTACATAATATATACAGAGACAGTAGATCTAGTTAACTTACATAATATATACAGAGACAGTAGATCTAGTTAACTTACATAATATATACAGAGACAGTAGATCTAGTTAACTTACATAATATATACAGAGACAGTAGATCTTGTTAACTTACATAATATATACAGAGACAGTAGATCTAGTTAACTTACATAATATATACAGAGACAGTAGATCTAGTTAACTAACATAATATATACAGAGACAGTAGATCTAGTTAACTTACATAATATATACAGAGACAGTAGATCTAGTTAACTTACATAATATATACAGAGACAGTAGATCTAGTTAACTTACATAATATATACAGAGACAGTAGATCTAGTTAACTTACATAATATATACAGAGACAGTAGATCTAGTTAACTTACATAATATATACAGAGACAGTAGATCTAGTTAACTTACATAATATATACAGAGACAGTAGATCTAGTTAACTTACATAATATATACAGAGACAGTAGATCTAGTTAACTTACATAATATATACAGAGACAGTAGATCTAGTTAACTAACATAATATATACAGAGACAGTAGATCTAGTTAACTTACATAATATATACAGAGACAGTAGATCTAGTTAACTTACATAATATATACAGAGACAGTAGATCTAGTTAACTTACATAATATATACAGAGACAGTAGATCTAGTTAACTTACATAATATATACAGAGACAGTAGATCTAGTTAACTAACATAATATATACAGAGACAGTAGATCTAGTTAACTTACATAATATATACAGAGACAGTAGATCTAGTTAACTTACATAATATATACAGAGACAGTAGATCTAGTTAACTAACATAATATATACAGAGACAGTAGATCTAGTTAACTTACATAATATATACAGAGACAGTAGATCTAGTTAACTTACATAATATATACAGAGACAGTAGATCTAGTTAACTTACATAATATATACAGAGACAGTAGATCTAGTTAACTTACATAATATATACAGAGACAGTAGATCTAGTTAACTTACATAATATATACAGAGACAGTAGATCTAGTTAACTTACATAATATATACAGAGACAGTAGATCTAGTTAACTTACATAATATATACAGAGACAGTATATCTAGTTAACTTACATAATATATACAGAGACAGTAGATCTAGTTAACTAACATAATATATACAGAGACAGTAGATCTAGTTAACTTACATAATATATACAGAGACAGTAGATCTAGTTAACTAACATAATATATACAGAGACAGTAGATCTAGTTAACTTACATAATATATACAGAGACAGTAGATCTAGTTAACTTACATAATATATACAGAGACAGTAGATCTAGTTAACTTACATAATATATACAGAGACAGTAGATCTAGTTAACTTACATAATATATACAGAGACAGTAGATCTAGTTAACTTACATAATATATACAGAGACAGTAGATCTAGTTAACTTACATAATATATACAGAGACAGTATATCTAGTTAACTTACATAATATATACAGAGACAGTAGATCTAGTTAACTTACATAATATATACAGAGACAGTAGATCTAGTTAACTTACATAATATATACAGAGACAGTAGATCTAGTTAACTTACATAATATATACAGAGACAGTAGATCTAGTTAACTTACATAATATATACAGAGACAGTAGATCTAGTTAACTTACATAATATATACAGAGACAGTAGATCTAGTTAACTTACATAATATATACAGAGACAGTAGATCTAGTTAACTTACATAATATATACAGAGACAGTAGATCTAGTTAACTAACATAATATATACAGAAACAGAAGATCTAGTTAACTTACATAATATATACAGAGACAGTAGATCTAGTTAACTAACATAATATATACAGAGACAGTAGATCTAGTTAACTTACATAATATATACAGAGACAGTAGATCTAGTTAACTTACATAATATATACAGAGACAGTAGATCTAGTTAACTAACATAATATATACAGAGACAGTAGATCTTGTTAACTTACATAATATATACAGAAACAGTAGATCTAGTTAACTTACATAATATATACAGAAACAGAAGATCTAGTTAACTTACATAATATATACAGAGACAGTAGATCTAGTTAACTAACATAATATATACAGAGACAGTAGATCTAGTTAACTTACATAATATATACAGAGACAGTAGATCTAGTTAACTTACATAATATATACAGAGACAGAAGATCTAGTTAACTTACATAATATATACAGAGACAGTAGATCTAGTTAACTAACATAATATATACAGAGACAGTAGATCTAGTTAACTAACATAATATATACAGAGACAGTAGATCTAGTTAACTTACATAATATATACAGAGACAGTAGATCTAGTTAACTTACATAATATATACAGAGACAGTAGATCTTGTTAACTTACATAATATATACAGAAACAGTAGATCTAGTTAACTAACATAATATATACAGAGACAGTAGATCTAGTTAACTTACATAATATATACAGAGACAGTAGATCTAGTTAACTTACATAATATATACAGAGACAGTAGATCTAGTTAACTTACATAATATATACAGAGACAGTAGATCTAGTTAACTAACATAATATATACAGAGACAGTAGATCTAGTTAACTTACATAATATATACAGAGACAGTAGATCTAGTTAACTAACATAATATATACAGAGACAGTAGATCTAGTTAACTTACATAATATATACAGAGACAGTAGATCTAGTTAACTTACATAATATATACAGAGACAGTAGATCTAGTTAACTTACATAATATATACAGAGACAGTAGATCTAGTTAACTTACATAATATATACAGAGACAGTAGATCTAGTTAACTTACATAATATATACAGAGACAGTAGATCTAGTTAACTAACATAATATATACAGAGACAGTAGATCTAGTTAACTTACATAATATATACAGAGACAGTAGATCTAGTTAACTTACATAATATATACAGAGACAGTAGATCTAGTTAACTTACATAATATATACAGAGACAGTAGATCTAGTTAACTTACATAATATATACAGAGACAGTAGATCTAGTTAACTTACATAATATATACAGAGACAGTAGATCTAGTTAACTTACATAATATATACAGAGACAGTAGATCTAGTTAACTTACATAATATATACAGAGACAGTAGATCTAGTTAACTTACATAATATATACAGAGACAGTAGATCTAGTTAACTTACATAATATATACAGAGACAGTAGATCTAGTTAACTTACATAATATATACAGAGACAGTAGATCTAGTTAACTTACATAATATATACAGAGACAGTAGATCTAGTTAACTTACATAATATATACAGAGACAGTAGATCTAGTTAACTTACATAATATATACAGAGACAGTAGATCTAGTTAACTTACATAATATATACAGAGACAGTAGATCTAGTTAACTTACATAATATATACAGAGACAGTAGATCTAGTTAACTTACATAATATATACAGAGACAGTAGATCTAGTTAACTTACATAATATATACAGAGACAGTAGATCTAGTTAACTTACATAATATATACAGAGACAGTAGATCTAGTTAACTTACATAATATATACAGAGACAGTAGATCTAGTTAACTTACATAATATATACAGAGACAGTAGATCTAGTTAACTTACATAATATATACAGAGACAGTAGATCTAGTTAACTTACATAATATATACAGAGACAGTAGATCTAGTTAACTTACATAATATATACAGAGACAGTAGATCTAGTTAACTTACATAATATATACAGAGACAGTAGATCTAGTTAACTTACATAATATATACAGAGACAGTAGATCTAGTTAACTTACATAATATATACAGAGACAGTAGATCTAGTTAACTTACATAATATATACAGAGACAGTAGATCTAGTTAACTTACATAATATATACAGAGACAGTAGATCTAGTTAACTTACATAATATATACAGAGACAGTAGATCTAGTTAACTTACATAATATATACAGAGACAGTAGATCTAGTTAACTTACATAATATATACAGAGACAGTAGATCTAGTTAACTTACATAATATATACAGAGACAGTAGATCTAGTTAACTTACATAATATATACAGAGACAGTAGATCTAGTTAACTTACATAATATATACAGAGACAGTAGATCTAGTTAACTTACATAATATATACAGAGACAGTAGATCTAGTTAACTTACATAATATATACAGAGACAGTAGATCTAGTTAACTTACATAATATATACAGAGACAGTAGATCTAGTTAACTTACATAATATATACAGAGACAGTAGATCTAGTTAACTTACATAATATATACAGAGACAGTAGATCTAGTTAACTTACATAATATATACAGAGACAGTAGATCTAGTTAACTTACATAATATATACAGAGACAGTAGATCTAGTTAACTTACATAATATATACAGAGACAGTAGATCTAGTTAACTAACATAATATATACAGAGACAGTAGATCTAGTTAACTTACATAATATATACAGAGACAGTAGATCTAGTTAACTTACATAATATATATAGAGACAGTAGATCTAGTTAACTTACATAATATATACAGAGACAGTAGATCTAGTTAACTTACAAATATTATACAGAGACAGTAGATCTAGTTAACTTACATAATATATACAGAGACAGTATATCTAGTTAACTTACATAATATATATAGAGACAGTAGATCTAGTTTAACTTACATAATATATACAGAAACAGTAGATCTAGTTAACTTACATAATATATACAGAGACAGTAGATCTAGTTAACTTACATAATATATACAGAGACAGTAGATCTAGTTAACTTACATAATATATACAGAGACAGTAGATCTAGTTAACTTACATAATATATACAGAGACTGTAGATCTAGTTAACTTACATAATATATACAGAAACAGTAGATCTTGTTAACTTACATAATATATACAGAGATAGTAGATGTAGTTAACTTACTAATATATACAGAGACAGTAGATCTAGTTAACTTACATAATATATACAGAGACAGTAGATCTAGTTAAACTTACATAATATATACAGAGACAGTAGATCTAGTTAACTTACATAATATATACAGAGACAGTAGATCTAGTTAACTTACATAATATATACAGAGACAGTAGATCTAGTTAACTTACATAATATATACAGAGACAGTAGATCTAGTTAACTTACATAATATATACAGAAACAGTAGATCTTGTTAACTTACATAATATATACAGAGATAGTAGATGTAGTTAAATTACATAATATATACAGAGACAGTAGATCTAGTTAACTTACATAATATATACAGAGACAGTAGATCTAGTTAACTTACATAATATATACAGAAACAGTAGATCTAGTTAACTTACATAATATATACAGAGACAGTAGATCTAGTTAACTAACATAATATATACAGAGACAGTAGATCTAGTTAACTTACATAATATATACAGAGACAGTAGATCTAGTTAACTTACATAATATATACAGAGACAGTAGATCTAGTTAACTTACATAATATATACAGAGACAGTAGATCTAGTTAACTTACATAATATATACAGAGACAGTAGATCTAGTTAACTTACATAATATATACAGAGACAGTAGATCTAGTTAACTTACATAATATATACAGAGACAGTAGATCTAGTTAACTTACATAATATATACAGAGACAGTAGATCTAGTTAACTTACATAATATATACAGAGACAGTAGATCTAGTTAACTTACATAATATATACAGAGACAGTAGATCTAGTTAACTTACATAATATATACAGAGACAGTAGATCTAGGTAACTTACATAATATATATAGAGACAGTAGATCTAGTTAACTTACATAATATATACAGAAACAGTAGATCTAGTTAACTTACATAATATATATAGAGACAGTAGATCTAGTTAACTTACATAATATATACAGAGACAGTAGATCTAGTTAACTTACATAATATATACAGAGACAGTAGATCTAGTTAACTTACATAATATATACAGAGACAGTAGATCTAGTTAACTTACATAATATATACAGAAACAGTAGATCTAGTTAACTTACATAATATATACAGAGACAGTAGATCTAGTTAACTTACATAATATATACAGAAACAGTAGATCTAGTTAACTTACATAATATATACAGAGACAGTAGATCTAGTTAACTTACATAATATATACAGAAACAGTAGATCTAGTTAACTTACATAATATATACAGAGACAGTAGATCTAGTTAACTTACATAATATATATAGAGACAGTAGATCTAGTTAACTTACATAATATATACAGAAACAGTAGATCTTGTTAACTTACATAATATATACAGAGACTGTAGATCTAGTTAACTTACATAATATATACAGAAACAGTAGATCTAGTTAACTTACATAATATATACAGAGACAGTAGATCTAGTTAACTTACATAATATATACAGAGACAGTAGATCTAGTTAACTTACATAATATATACAGAGACAGTAGATCTAGTTAACTTACATAATATATACAGAGACAGTAGATCTAGTTAACTACATAATATATACAGAGACAGTAGATCTAGTTAACTTACATAATATATACAGAGACAGTAGATCTTGTTAACTTACATAATATATACAGAGACAGTAGATCTAGTTAACTTACATAATATATACAGAGACAGTAGATCTTGTTAACTTACATAATATATACAGAGACAGTAGATCTAGTTAACTTACATAATATATACAAAGACAGTAGATCTAGTTAACTTACATAATATATACAGAGACAGTAGATCTAGTTAACTTACATAATATATACAGAGACAGTAGATCTAGTTAACTAACATAATATATACAGAGACAGTAGATCTTGTTAACTTACCCCCAACCATCTTCCCCTCCCGGCCCGCACCCATAATAATATACAGAAACAGTAGATCTAGTTAACTTACATAATATATACAGAGACAGTAGATCTAGTTAACTTACATAATATATACAGAACAGTACACTGCCAGCTGCTACATTGACACTTTATACCTTTCTGTAGATATAGTGTGTCTCATGGTTTCGAGCCTATTGTATTTGGGGGGGGGGGGGGGGGGGGGGGAGAGAGAGAGGCTTAAAGACACATTTAGAGCCTATTGTAATGTGGGGGGTGGAGAATTTCTATAGGTAACTGTAAATCGCTGTTAGAAATACATTTGCACAAGGACATTGAGATTATTAGTTTTTGTCAAAGGATGTGGCCCGTCCCATAAAGAGTGTATAATAATGTAGTAAAAAATATAACCGTTTGCATTTTATGTGCACGTGTATATATGTTAAAACAACGATGTAAAGATGGATTTTCTTAAAAGACGGTGTTAACAATTAATAGGTTTTGTATTTTTTAGCACAATATACTCTATTATCAGTTACTTCTCTGCCATGTTTTAGTAAATCTCAAATGCAAGAAACTCATTGGGACTTGAAAATTCAAAAATCGTTGTCATCTGTCAGTGTTTTTGATCACCTGAGCCGAAGGCTCAATGTGATGGTTTGGAATCACTCTTCGTCCGTCGTCCGTCGTCGTCGTTATCTTTTGCTTCTGACGACATTTTCTCAGAAACCGCTTGTCGGAATTCAACCAAATCTTATATGAATTCATTAAATTGGATATTATGGAACGACCCAAGATATATTGTGAAGAAAAGTACTGCAGAAATGGAGACAACACCTGGCATCGCAGAGAAATCATGCCTAAGTGTGTTGTTGAACAGTTAGACAGTGGTTATCAAATCCGTATGGACAACCTCATATGGGCCATAAGTGGAACTAATATTAATATATGGTGCAGTAAAATGATCACTTCTAGTTCATGTGTTGTTGTTTGTTTTTTGATATTAATAATAACAACATGAGAATCGGTAGAACCGATGGATGCATCCTGAAAGTTACACAGAAAAAGGTACTGTTTAGTATGGAAAGCCGCAGGTGACCCTGTGATATAATTATTTTTTACTATAAAATTATGTTTAACTGAATTATTATCATCATCACATTTCTACGATTTTGTACGTATTATAATTATTATCAAAATCCATACATTTTTAGCTCTCTGGAAATATGTATACATTCTGAAAATGTTAACATTTTTATTATAATCACCACATTTCTACGATTTTGTACGTGTTATCATTATTATCAAAATCCATACATTTTTAGCTCTCTGATTTTTTCTTTTATTATAACCACCACATTGCTACGATTTTGTACGTGTTATCATTATTATCAAAATCCATACATCAGCTGTCTGAAAAAAATGTATACATTCTGAAAATGTTAACATTTTTATTATAACCCGCACATGACATTGTATGCATTATTATAACAACATCCGTACGATTACCTCCCTTAGCTCTCTGAAAATGTATACATTCTCAAAATGTTAACATTCTGAAAATCGATACATGTGCGTCTTATAATTCTAAATCTCGCGAGACAATTTATGTCCGGGGGAATTGGCTTTTGGAAAATGTGTGTATTATAATTCTAAATCTCGCGAGACAATTTATGTCCGGGGGAATTGGCTTTTGGAAAATGTGTGTATTATAATATTTGACCTCAATATTTGACCTAGAGCGTATGGGGGTTGGTACGGGGTCATGCGGATAATTAAAGAACAAGGATTCTGATGTTTAATAGCAGCGTAGCTTTGGATTTTTTCTAATAAATGAGTTTAGTAGAATAAAAGTAATGACAAAAATTAGTAAAAAAAAAATGGGTAAGGGTCAACTTATTTTGTGGCACATTCTACTCCACTAAGAGCAGGGTTAAACATGCCTATTTGGTTTGTGTGGGGATACGGGGTCTTCCACAGGAGTAATGTAAGGGATAGGGGAAATCAAATTTGACTATCATAGGGTGGGTGTGGGAGGGAGTTACCCTGTGAGTAACCAATATGTTTAGGGATCAAAGTTTTTTTAAATGCAATTTGAAGTATATTAAAGTGTAAATGAAAAGATTTTTTAGAAATATACTGAGTAGCCTAACAAAAGCTATATTTATAGCTATCAATAGCCAATATATATTTATAGACAGGTATACTATTCAGGTTTACTGGTGTTTTTAAGGGACAGGGCAGAAAGATCAAGGGGGTGAAGTCAATTAAAGAGTAGGGGGAATTAGATTTTAGAATTAAGGGATATGGGGAATATGCTCTTAAATGCCCCGTGGAAGACTGGGATATCTAGCTGGGGTTAGGTAGGCCATTCCACTGACAACTCAATATACAAATACAATACATAGGCCTCCTTTCTAGTATGACAAAGAACAGCAGATTGACTCACGTAATTACTCTAATCCTTAGTATTACAAGAAGCGAGAGTATTTACTAGTAGTACCCCACCCAGCCACTGCTGCTAGCATGTGCTAATAAGTAAATAACGAAGGTTTAATACATGACACATCGTTCTTTGATCCAATTTTTTAACTGTTTGCATAATAAATATATAATATTATTTCATTTTAAAACCATTTGTTCTTTAATACCTTCAGCTTTTAATTAATTAAACCCGTTCAAAATAAATAAATTGTACGCGTATGTAAACGCCCGAGCCCATATATGGTAACTATTCTTCTTGATCATCTGAGGCGCTTGACATTTTGCAGTTCACGCGTCCGGTAAATTCAGATTGAAAATAATAGCGAAGAGGGCGCAGTTAAAAATGTATACATTTTCAGAGCACAACATTTTGCCAAGTCTCCCTGACAAAAATTGTCGCGCGGGATTTAGAATTATAACACACACAGCTAAACATGTATCGATTTTCAGAATGTTAACATTTTCAGAATGTATACATTTTTTCAGAGAGCTAAAAATGTATGGATTTTGATAATAATGATAACACGTACAAAATCGTAGAAATGTGGTGATTATAATAAAAATGTTAACATTTTCAGGATGTATACATTTTTTCAGAGAGCTAAAAATATATGGATTTTAATAATAATGATAACACGTACAAAATCGTAGAAATGTGGTGATTATAATAAAAATGTTAACATTTTCAGAATGTATACATTTTTTAAGATTGCTAAAAATGTATGGATTTTGATAATAATGATAACACGTACAAACTGGTAGAAATGTGGTGATTATAATAAAAATGTTAACATTTTCAGAATGTATACATTTTTTTCAGAGAGCTAAAAATGTATGGATTTTGATAATAATGATAACACGTACAAAATCGTAGAAATGTGGTGATTATAATAATTCAGTTAAACATATAGTAAAATATAATTATAATCACAGGGTCACCTGCGGCTTTCCATAGTTTAGTGTGAGTGATTCCTTATTCAAAATGAATCCGTACGGAACTCTATTATGCTCCGGATAAGATTTTTCCAAAAAAAGGAGATAATTAAAAAAGCAGTGATTTTTTACATGTTTTGTTACCATGCCAACCACTATTCTTACGCGAATTTACCCAAAAGGTAAGGTGCACAGCTACACCATGACACAAACATTCCTGCCAAGTTTCGAGTTTGTAGTGCCAGCCGTTCTTGAGTTATCGCAAAGACAAAGTGGACCGACCGACCGACCGACCAACATACCGACATTTTTTTTTATATGTTTTGTTACCCTGGCAACCACATTTCTTATGAGAATCTACCCAAAAGGGGAGGTGCACAACTACCCCATGACACAAACATTCCTGGCAAGTTTCGAGCTTGTAATGCCAGCTGTTCTTGAGTTCTCGCAAAGACAAGAAGATTATGGACCGACCGACAGCCTGTGCAAAGCCATATGCCCCAACCCCCCCCCCCCCCCCCCCCCTCTTCGGGTAGGGGGGCATAAAAAGCATGCTATCCATGATTTTTTAACGACAATGTGTCTTTTAAGGGACACACGGCAATATTGATTGCTTAAAAAAATCTCGGCGTCCCGTTGGTATTTTTACATTGCAGATATTAGTTCAATCATTAATAATAAGTATAAGAATATAGTATAAATCAAATTGTTTTTGTATATTACTGAAAATATTGCACCAATAATATATTTCAACATTTGGTAAAATAAAGTAAAGACAATTGAAAACTCAACTTTTTATTTAATGAAGTGCAAGCAGGTTTAAAGTCAAAATATAACCGGTTAAATAAATATAGAAGCTAATTTTGACGCTTGAGAAAACTTCAAGATTGTCTTCTGTCTCTTTAATACACCACGACCACCAGTCACTAGTTTGACACGTGGGTATGTGATGGGTAAGCCCCCCTCCGCTCACATCCTCGCAATACCGACACCCGACAATAATTGTTTGCGAAAACAAAAAGATCACAACCAATCATACTCGCCTTTGCATAGGCTATAAATCTATAAATTACTATATGAAATATTCTAACGAAGTGGTAAATACGTCCGCTGACTAGGGAGCGTAACCCAATCAATATAGTATACCTTTTGAAATGTACATTTTCGGGTTGTCAGAAACGCTAAAAGTTTTTTTGTTTTGAAAAACACTGAAAATATTTTTATTTTGAAATTAATTTATTTTGTTTTGGTTGTCTGTAATTAATATATTTTGTTTTGGTTGTCAGCAACGCTGCAATTACCATTTTTTAGTTTTGGGTTTCAGAATAAATTTTAGAGAGGCACCATTTGACTTTAAAGTCAGTTCCTGACATATTGCCGGTTATTATATTTATTCTTCAACTAATTCTATTCTGATGACGGGAACTCACGGTTTACTTAGTCTCATGGGCATATATATACATAGGCAGACGACCAAGAGTGTAAAGCACCTCCCTAAAACCTCGGTCAATAGTCAATATTGTGTAAGAGTATGTATGCCATTATGTATATTTTACATTTGTGCACCTCCCGTTTTGGGTATATTCACATAAAAAAATGTGGCTGCTATGGGAAAAAAAATTGTAAACAATTACTAAAAATTGCTTGTCTTTTCGATACCTCAAGAACAGCTGGCACTAAAAACTCAAAACTTGGCAGAAATGTTTGTGTCATGGCCTAGTTGTGCACCTCTCCTTTTGGGTAGATTTGCATAAGAAATGTGGTTGCCATGGTAACAAAACACAATTCGGGAATTCATGAATTTCATAAGAAAATTTGTTTTAGTTCCTGCTGATAAAACTAATAATGTAATTATTTGGACATTACGTTATTTTTTATATCTGGAACTCGGGAGTCCTAATTCGTATACACCAGTTCAATCCACTCGGTGCACTACTTTCAAGGCTGGGGTAGACGAAAAACAAAATAAACTTCGAACTATGTACTGGATTCCTAAATTGCATAAAGCCCGTTTTATCTCGAACTATACTCGGTAAAAAAATGTTTTGGACCAGGGTATATAAAGGCATATAAAAATAAAACTAGTGGACAAAATTTAATTATCTTTTTTTAGTAACCAAGGTCTACCCTACCCGGTTAATTTGGTTCCAAAAGCATTACATTCCAAACAAGATTAGATTTTTAAAAAAAGATCGCGAACACACAAAGGGTCTGTAAAAAATGTTGCAAAGTCCATAGAAACAATAACAGTTACAGACATTCGAGTAACCAATAAAAAGATTATTAATTTTTGTGCAAACTTTCATTGTTAACGATAATTATTGTTGATTGTTGATCTATTGTGAATTATCAACTGATATAATATGGGTTATGGTCGAATGTCATGGTTGAGCGATCATTGTACGGGTTCGAACACTGCCATGGTCCAAAACTTTTTTTTCAGAGTATATAATGCCTGCACCAGTACAAACATCTCCAAACGTTTAACTTCTTGTCTTTGTCACAAAATAATCACGAGTGGAGCGTAATGCTCGTACACAGCTTTTGTAAGCACCTGTCAGTCACACGCTAATCCATTGTTCATTTGAAACCAATTCACAATTTCCATGATATATTCAGATAACTCGGAAAAGCGTGCACATTTTAAGTGGCCGCTAGAGGGCGTCCGGAAGGGCCGTTTTGTGCTAATGCATGTAAAAGTATAGGTATATCTCTTTAAAGAGCAAAGTTGTTTAACCGACTAAACGGGGGAAATAATGTTTTGGTCGTAACGTTTGCTTTCCGCCTTTCCAATAAGTACACTTTATGCCGGTAGGAGTTATCGATCGTATGATGCGTGACGTCATAAACAGGACTCACGGAATTTCCCAGAAATTTGCGGCATATCGAAAGATTTACAATAACTTAACCATTTAACTGGAAATTATCGGATGTTCCTGAAAGGTATGATTTTTTTATATAAAATGAATATATTTGTAGCTTGTTTGTCTATAGAATAGTTAATAAAGTGCCGAAATGTGTCTAAAATCATGGTTCAGAAATCAGGACGTCCTGAAAAAGTAGTGGGTGGGGAGTCGTACGGATTACGTTGATACTCGATATTTTAAGAATTTAATGCTATTACATGTTATTACTTTAAGAAAAAGTACACTTATGCATACTCGCTGATACATATAAAGTTATTTATTGTTATGACAACATAGACGTAGGAGCCGGGTGGGCCAGGGAGGGGTGTGGGGGCCGCCCCTCAATGTTCAGATTCGGGGAGCGGGTGGGGGCAAAGATTTTCCCCACCTCCTCCTGCCCCCCAATAATGTGAAGGAAAAAATGGTTAGCGCTCACAAAGGACTTCTTTCCCTATATAATGTTGTAATTTTTGGTGTAATTGATCGTGGATAAGGGTGGTGGGGTGGGGGTGTGCAGCCAGCACAGGACCTGAACCTGGGACCCCTCACTTACAAGGCAAGTGCTCTACCAACTGAGCTTAAAGGGGCCGTCGGGTAAATATCACCACAACATTGATTGATCATGGAGATTCATGCATTAATACATGAGAAATTAATTGCCGTTACATTATCTCCGGTATAAATTACTGGTCAGTAGTTTAGACTATAACAGAACGGCGGCACGATTTACCCAAATATACCCAAATACACCGGAATTACCCAAATACAGTTTATGTTTGCACAAATACACCCTATTTAATTGTTTTTTTCGGCTAATACTTATTTTTATAGTTAAGTATGGTATAAATTAATATAATCTGTGAAAAAAATATATATATTAGCCGCAGATATGAATTTGCAGCCATTTTTAAAATTCATTGTTATCAAATCGTATACGATTTACCCAAATATAGTCTATGTTTGCACAAATACACCCTATTTAATTGTTTTTTTTTCGGCAAATACTTCATTTTTATAGTTAAGTATGGTATAAATGAATGTAATCTATGAAAACAAATATATATTAGACGCAGATATGAACTTTGCAGCCACTTTTAAAATTATTTTTTATCAAATCGGATACGATTTACCCAAATATAGTCATGTTTGCACAAATACACCCTATTTAATTGTGTTTTTTTTGGGCAAATACTTTATTTTTATAGTTGAGTATGGTATAAATTAATATAATCTGTGAAAAAAATATATATATTAGCCGCAGGTATGAACTTTTCAGCCATTTTTAAAATTCACTGTTATCAAATCGCATACGACTTACCCAAATATAGCCTATGTTTGACCCTTTTCAATTATTTTCTTTTTTCAGCGATAGTATTATAATAATGGATTGAACAAAAATGTATTCACTTGAAATATGAACTTTATCATTTTTTATTTTATTTTCAGAGATCAAATGTGACGCAAATTACCCAAATACACGTGTCAAATCCATTGTACAACGACGGGGCTAACAATTAACACCAGTACCAGCTAACTCCAAAAAGAAAAAGATCTGATAGAAAGACAAAAAAAAAATTTTCCAAATCTCCAAGAAATGTTTAAGCTTCGGAATAAATGTTATATATCAAAAAATAACTGTGTTTGTTTTCATTTTCATTTCCAGTTTTATGACCACTAGTTTTTATGACGCCTAAATAAGGCCTGTGTCATGCGATTACCTTGTTTTGAAGGTTACCAGCCGTAAGCCATTAACAGCATTGTGATCAATTAAGATTTACTTTAAATAATGTGCTAAATTTCACAATATGTATAAACAGTTAGTGAGTAGTAGTTTTTATTTACCCTCGCTGTAATGCATGACGCATTTTAGCGAGCTTTTCTGAAGAAGTTTTCAGAGTGCAGTTGAGTCTGGGGAAGGTTGGTATCACTCGTTCAAAGTAGATTATAGTTGATAGCAGCAGTAGATTAGAGTTGGTGGCACATCGGCGTAGGAACCCCTCACAGGAAATCTGTAGATGATTATCAGTTCAAAGTAGATTCTGTAGTCCAAGAAAATTAACATGTCCAAAAGAAGATTTTGGCCAATCGGATTGCCTGCAGAATTGTGACTAGGTCAATCCGATTGCCGGCTCGAAATCGTTTGGGCCAATCAGGAGGCAGGATATATGAGGCGCCAAATGTGTCGCAAGTAGGTCGATCCGGCTGCATGAGCTGCCCGTGTTCTGCTAGTGAGGACTCCTCCGTTTCACTCGCTGATCTTGAAGCAATACAGGATCAGTGAGTATCCCGCAGGGTATCTCCAACGTCGGCATCCATGGTGGGTTAGGGTGAGTCTACGTCGTGATCCATCGTAGGTGCCTCATGTCATCATATGCGGGGACTCGCAGTGACATGGGGTACCTCGCTGGTACGACGTCCAATTTCCAGTGGAAGTTTAATCGTCCATCTTTAAAACGTTAAAAACAGGATAAAAACATATGTACAACATATATCTTGAGGTGATGTCCATACCTGCAAGCGGCAACACTACACTGTATAGCGCTATACAGCGTAGGGTGGATGATCCCAGACAGCGGCACGCCTTGCGGAGTCACTTTGTCCCAGACCGTCGCAAGACGTCCTGCCTGTTCGATGGTAGTAGTATAAGGTTTTATTTTGCCTCGCCGTTGGCAACTAGGCCTTTTGGCGAGGTTTTCTATAGAAGTTTATTTATAATAACCCTAGTGGTTTATATTGTTGCTAATGCTTATCAATCTCGCACGGATGGCAGGAACCAAGCAGACGCAAGACATGTCAATAGATGGTTTGCAGGGACACAAGAAGATTAACTTGGCAGAGGCTGAGTGATAGAAACACCGGTAGAATACGCTCATATTGGTCTATGAAATTCAATCGAGGCTTACATGTATTAATAATTTTAATTTCCAGCGCCAGCGCGTCACCATTTATTAAAAATGTTTTAACTTAATATGTACATATATACATAATCCATGATATGTCTGCTTCATGCTCCCTTCCAAAGGGAATAGACTATTATAGTTATAAGCATATAATGTTAAAAAGGAAATCGTTAAAATGTCCAGTGTTGTTAGTGGGACATCACTCCAAATCTCTCAATAAAAAATAATTCAGTATGAATTGTGCGCTTATGAGAGCAAAAACGTTAAATGGAGTGTGTCCCTCCGCCAAAGCCACGAGGAGGCCACACTGGGGAGGGCATGAAGCAGAGGTATACATAGGTTTTACATGTTAATATTATGTCCCCCGTTATCCCGATGTGTGCGTCAGATCAAGCTAAAAATAGCATCATCCCAGCTGTCTATATAAAATCAATGTGAAATAATAAGCATATATAAAACTAAATAGTACAGCCAGGGATTTCTATTAACTTAACTGCTCATATAAAACGATCAAATAATAAAATCACACACCGGGGCTGGTGGGGGCATACAAGGTAATGTTATATGGAATTATCCAACATAAGGAAGTGGGATTGAATGGAGTAGGGGAAAATATGTAACTAGACATGTTTAATAAGCACTTCCACGACGCCATGAGGTAGGGCAGTCCCCACACTCACTTAGTCGTGGCTCATTATATATATAAAGGTATGTGATTGGTCCTGGACCGTTGTGCCTGCGTCGTCATAAGACCCAAGAATCGCCCCAACGCGTCCACCGGATCAGTCCCATATCTTAACTGTATCATAAGAAGTTTATATATTATGTTGTTACAATAAGTAATCGATTGATGTTTACACAATGTTAAATACGACGTTTATCTGCACTAACAAAAAGGGTTTGTAATTTGGTAAAATTATACTGTAATGTTACATGGAATTATCCGACAATAGGAAGTGGGATTGAATGGAGTAGGGGAAAATATGTAACTAGACATGTTTAGTAAGCTCTTCCACGACGCCATGAGGTAGGGCAGTCCCCACACTCACTAATTCGTGGATCATTATATATATAAAGGTATGTGATTGGTCCTGGACCGTTGTGCCTGCGTCGTCATAAGACCCAAGAATCGCCCCAACGCGTCCACCGGATCAGTCCCATATCTTAACTGTATCATAAGATGTTTATATATTATGTTGTTACAATAAGTAATCGATTGACGTTTACACAATGTTAAATACGACGTTTATCTGCACTAACAAAAAGGGTTTGTAATTTGGTAAAATTATACTGCATAAACGAATTTTAAATCAAACCATCAGTGTTTTCGAGCCCAGCAGATAAAACATACAAGCTAATCCACTGGGCCGTCCAACATTGTAGTTTAGTCTAAATCTTCTTTTCAAATTGTGTGCCCAGGATGAAAGAACTGAGAGCGCTAAATACTTGAACTCTATGTTTTTTTATAGGATCTAAGATTTTAGTTAAATTAAAAGGTAGTGATAAGTTTAGCAATTTTAATTTTAAGATATCTCTCTGTATTTCAAACTGGCTACAGTCTAGTAAATAATGTTCCGTAGTAAAATGAACTAGGCAGTTAGGACAATCCTTATGAAGGTCGTTAATTATGTGGCTGCCTAAACTAGCCGGTAATAGATTATACCCCATTCTCAGTCTTGTAATTACTTTATCAATAAGCCTGTTAGTAGAAAATGGTTCTTGAATTTTGAAATTTGTTTTAAGTCTAGAGAAAGTATGGAACTTGTTAATTTGATTAGTAAAATAATGATCTACTTTCTTATTTATTGTTTTCCGAATTTGTGAATAAATTTCAGTATGTCCTAAAGGGATTGGATTATCAACGGAGGTGGTGTCCAGGCCTGATTTACAGGCTTGGTCTGCTTTTTCGTTGCCGACTATACCGACATGAGCCGGGCACCACTCCAAGTTAACAGAAAGTTTTAAAATATGGCAGTCATTTAATTTATATAGAATATTTGTCAGAAGATCAGGGCGAGTTCTGCTCGTTCTGTCTTTAATAGCCATAAGACTTGAAAGAGAGTCTGAGAAAATAACTGAGAATGGGGATTTGTTTTTAATAATCCATTTAAGGGCTCTGTCTATAGCGACTAGCTCCGCGGTAAAAATTGATAGACCGTCAGAGATTCTAGTAATTTTAGTAATATTTTTTGTTGGTATAACAAAGGCTGATGCTACACGTCCTGAGACAGGATCTTTAGAACCATCTGTATAAATTTGTAAAAAGTTATTGTATTTACTATCCTTATGTTGTAAGAAGTTCAGTTTAATTTCTGATGCTTCATCTTTTTTATTTATTATAGAGGAAAGGGAAAAGTCTACATTCGGTTGAATTAGAGTCCATGGAGGGACCTCTCCTATTGAAAAATCTGCAATTTGATATTGATCTAGGTTATATTCCTCTATTAAATTATAGATGGTTGTGCCGAATGGCTTGGTTTTTTTTCTAAATCTATAAAGACATTGGGTATTTATAAAAATGTTATTTACTGGATTTGAATCTTTTTTTGTTTGGACCCTGGCCCAGAAACGAAGCATTTGTTCTTCTCTATGAATATGTAATGGCAGAATGCCAGCCTCATGTTCCAAAATATGCTGTGGAGTAGAATCTAGGGCTCCCAGTGCAATCCTAAGACATTTATTTTGTAGTATATCAAGTCGATGAAGTAGTGTTTTTGAGGCACATGAATATACATGGGATCCGTAATCAAGTTTGGATCTTATTAAAGTTTTGTATAAAAGTGTTAATGATTTTTTATCGGACCCAAAATCAGTACCTTTTAGCATTCTTAGTAAATTTAAATCCTTTTCACATTTGTTTAAAAGGTTATGAATATGGGCTGTAAAATTTAGCCTTCTATCCCAGATAAGACCTAAAAAGGTGACTATGTTACTAAATATAATTTTAGTATTACCCAGGAAAAGATCTGTAGAAGTGTGGGCTGTATTTCCAAATATAATCCCTGTAGTTTTACTAGTGGAGATTTTAAATCCCCATTTTATGGCCCAATCCCAAATTAAGTTTAGCCCCTTTTGTGCTTTAGCTTGTAATTTATCTATACGTTTCCCAGAAATCCATGCGCCACTATCATCTGCAAATTGACTAACGACCAGACCGGAATCCTGAACTACATTAGGTAAGTCGTTAATTAGAATGTTAAAAAGGAGGGGAGAAATAATGGATCCTTGTGGAGTACCACGTTCTAATAGTTCTTCTTCAGAAAGATCTTCATCAACTTTTACTTGAATTTTTCTATCCTGGAGAAAGGCCTTGACAAAATAAAAACAGTTTCCTCGGATGCCGAGGTCAAATAATTTAGATAATATTCCAGTATGCCAGGCTAGATCGAAAGCCGCCTGTAAATCAAGAAAGATTGCTAATACAGAACGGCTATAGTTTTTAGCAAATAGGATGTCATGTTGGAAACGGGCTAGCTGGTCTTGTGTGCTACGCCCTTTTCTAAATCCTGACTGAAATTTATTAATTAAACCCTTAGATTCTAAAAAGTGTTCAAGTCGGTTTTTAACCATAAATTCCATTAGTTTGCTTGGATGGGATGTTAAACTGATGGGTCGAAAAGATTGTGGGTCATTAGGGTTTGTATTAGGTTTATGTATTGGAATGACACAGGCCAATCTCCAGGATTTAGGATAGTTATTAGAAGACCATATTTTATTATACAGAGTAAGCCAAATATTTAAAGTAGAGTCAGGCATATGTTTGAATAATTGGTATGAGAGTTTATCAGGTCCCACGGCTGAATTTTTCCTGCTTGCAATAGCATCTTTTAGTTCCATTAGAGTAAATGGTATATTTAAAGTGGAATCGTCATCTTTAATATTGTTATTATTTATTTTATTAATAAAATCGGTTTCAAAGACCGTCTGATAGTTGATCGTTGCCTCTGAAAGATTTTCTTTGCTTGAAACTTTGGCAAAGTGTTTAGCTAGTAAATTAGCTTTATCTTTATTAGTTGTGGCATTACTAAATTTTGTTTTAAGAAGGGGAATGCTGGAAAAAGAGTTGCCACGTATTTTATTAATTTTATCCCAAAATGTTTTTGAATTGTTTTGTTTTAAGGAACAAGTATTAATGAAAGTTTCCCAGTTATTTTTCTTGGCTTGGGATATAACTGTTTTAGCTTCTTGTTCCGCCGTTTTATAATTTAATAGATTTATTTCAGAGGCGTCTTTTTTGAGTTTATTCAGAAGATATTTTCTATTTTTAACTGCTGCTTTGCATTCTGAATTCCACCATGGGACATTTTTCTTTTTGGGGTTTTCATTATATGTTGGAATACTTTCATGCATAATATTAAGAAGACTGTCTGTTAACATATTGTTAAAAGTGTTGATATTATCGGATTGTATATTATCTAGATTAATATCTTTGCATAATATATTAAAAAGATCCCAATCGGCCTTATTGAAATTGAACTTGTTTTGATTATAGCTTTCTTGGTTAATTTTAGAAGAACTTAGTTGTATTGTGATATGTATAGGGAAATGGTCAGAACCCCAGTTATCCGGTAATACTGTCCAGTGTGTTTTTTGAGCTAAAGATCTGGAAGTAACTGAGAGATCAATGCAAGTAAGGTTACCATTGTGTGTATCAAGACGTGTGGGGGAGCCGTCATTCAGGAGGACTAGATCGAACTCGTCCAACCATTTGACTATTGATTTTCCATGTTTTGTAGTTTTTTCCGAGCCCCATGCAAAGTGATGGGCGTTAAAATCGCCAGAAATAATAATATTTTTTACCTTTAAAGGCAGAATAACATTTGATATTGTTTTAAGAGATTGGAAGTCGCAATTACGTGCATATAAGTTTGACAGTATGAACGTAAAATCTTGAAAGTAGATTTTAAATAGTTGTACTTCAATGGCTGTAAGACCATCTGTATCTTTCGGATCTAAAATTTCAATCTTTTCATAATTAATATAATTTTTGAAGTAGACGGCCAACCCTCCACACGTATTGGTATCCCTAGCTCTATTATTATCATAGAATTTAAATTCATGCTTAAAACCAGGAATAGATTTGAAAGTCTTTTTATTAAATTTAGTTTCCTGAATACAAAGAATATCTACTTCAGGATTTAGGTCCAGGAATACTTTAATCTCAGAGTGCTTAATATGAGTTAAGCCTCCGGCATTAAAAGATATAATATTCACCGATTTATTCACTTCGAAAAGAAATTATTTATACACTTTTTAAAATTTGAATTTTGTCGTTTAGTTGCCACCTTGGAAGAAGTTGGTTTACGTGGTGTTTTGGTTCCTTTAAGGGTTCCTTGAGTTTTCCTCGGTGTTTTCTTTAGGGTTATCTTGCTATTGTTTTTGTTAATAAAATGTTGTGGTTTATGCTTTTTCAATAGCAGATTTTCTGTTTGGAGTATAGAGCTAGGAAGGGGTGGGGTGTCCAATGTATTATAAGTATGAGAGGGAGGTTGGTTGATACAACTAGAACCCACTATGCCCTTAAGGATCTCCCTATGTATGTGATTAATTAGCAACGGGCCAGTGGGTCTAGTTTTTTCATTTATCAATCTAATCGTTAATTTTGTAAGTATATCTATATTGGTAATTATAGGATTAGTATTGTTTATTACTTGGACTTTTAATGGGGTGGTTTGAGACGAGTTGTCATAAAATATAGGTGTATTTTTAATCGGAGTACTAATAGTCGGAGTTTCATCGATCCCCACCAGGTCTAGAATTGAAATTTGTTCTAAGCTTTTTTCCGTTGATGATGAGAGGCTAAAGGAATTATCTACAGTCAAAATTGATGTGTTTTGTGATACATTGAACATGCTACAATCGCTAATGGTTTTTGAAGTGCCCAATGAACAATCAGAAGAGTTTGGTGTAGATTGTTTGATTTTTCGTTCGGGGGTGTTAGATGGAGTAATCAACGTTTGTTTTTGAGACCTTGGTGGGATTTCGATTTGATTCCGTACTTGGCTATTAGGGGAGATAGACTGCTCGATTATTGTTTCGTCTATAATTAAAATAGGGGATGTGATAGGGGAAGTACTAAATGGTATCACAGGGGTCTGTGGGGTTAAAATAGAAGGTGGGAGAACTTGCTTATTTAGTCTGTGGATCTGTCCCCCTTGTTTCCTATAGAATCTATTGTCTTGGTATGAAGACTTTGTAATGTCTATTTTATTGGAGGGGCGTTGATCCACAGTAAAATTATTCCCATTTAGCACAGGGACCAGGTTAGTATTAGGAGAGCTAGTGGGAGTGTGTCTCTTAATATCAACAGTTTTAACAACTATATCGGCATATGAAGGTCGGGATTTAACCGGCGACTTCGAATCTTTGGAAATTGATGGGGTTGGAGGTGTTTTAAGTACTGCCCCCTCACTTATTAATATAATAGGCTTTACTGTGGGTGGGGATAAAGAGGAAGCTTTATGTGGGGAGGGAGGGGCGGGGGGGTCCATGTCCCAACTCGGGGTCTGTAAATTTAGGGACCATATAGATATGATCTCAGGATCATCCTGTTTTGTTTTTAGTGGGCGATACCGTGTCAACTGCCGTGGGGACAACTCAGCACGACCAGAGGCTGCGGCCTTAATTGGGGGCTGGATAATAGTCCGCCCTTGGCTTTTATTGGCCTTTGATTTGCCATATATTTCAATGGCTGTAGTCCAAGAGGTTCTGTTCCTCTTGGCTATCTTTGTGATCTCAATGGCTGAGATATATATGGAACAGCCCCTGAATCGTGTCGAGTGTTCCCCACCACAGTTAACACACATATTACCCCGGGTGGTACAATCCCTAGTATGGTGGGACTGGGCGCATTTGGCGCAGGCTACAGTGCCTGCACATTTGTCGTATTTGTGCCCAAATCCCTGACATTTAAAACATCGGATCGGAGGGGACACAAACTCCTCAACCTCGAAGGCAGTAAAAGTACGATGAATTTTAAGGAGTCTCGGGAGCGAGTCCCCGCCAACAACAACCTTGACAGCTCCGGTCTGCCTGCCAAATTTATTAAGTAATACCGAGAGAGAGAGTATATTGGGGACGTTGTCATGTTCGTCCACCAATTCCTGTTTCAGTTCCGATAGATTTGTATCCACCGGAACATTGTGAATTACTCCCTCTCTGGTGATGGTGGCAGGCGTAATCATAATTATCTCCAAGTCATCGAAATAGATGGGGCTTGATTTAAAGATCAAGCTCTTTGCTTCCGACGACTTGGCTTCAATAAGAAGATCCCCAGATTTTAGTAGGATGACCCTGCTTATCTTATTGGGGAATTTTGCTGAGATTATTGAAGATAATCTCACTATGGGGATAGCTTTTGTAAGCGTAATGTCCCCTTTGGCCCTAAAGTAGAACCTATGCTGCCAATTGTTATGAGTAATGTGGTAGTTGTCGTGGGCGGAGGCCGCGCTCCCAAGCTCTGTAGATAAGTTATTAAATGTAGACATTTTAACTAACACTAACACTGTATTAACACTAAATTTAAGAATATATATATTTAAGAAAGATGATGTCACAACGTGTCACACTTAGTCGTCAAACTACTAACTAAAATTTAACACTATATGTGTCCAATGTGCAAAATATTTACACTATTGATAATAAAAAGGAAAACCTAAGTACGACACTGTTGTAATTATTAAGGTCCTATGCACTCTATGTCTTAGTGTATGTATAGGAATAGCGTACCCTATACAACATATAAAATGGACTGGCAAAACTAAATGTCAACGTACCCTGATCACCTGATGCCCTATATTTGGCTAACTTATCGAGAAACCGGAAGTGTATGTAAATACGTTTTACCAACGTAGTAATTTTCAATATATATTTCTTTATTTCTCTACACTGTATCACTCTATCAAAAGTAACTATATTAACACGATGTATTAACACAATGTATCCTAATTTGAGGCATGAAACGTAAAACCCAAACCGGAAGCAAAACGAAACGTATGTAGTACGTTTCTATATAAAGTAGTGAATAGTTTCGAAAAATCTCTATCACTAACAATATTCTAACTAAAATTATAAGAATTTTCTATGTAAATGTTGTCAACAAAATATTTAAATGTGCGTAAGATAACTAAACTAATAAGTAACTCTTCTTATATTAGAAGTAAGAGTCTTTAATTAGACAAATCTTGTCGAAAACGAAACTAATTCTGTAGTGGAAATACTCCCGAAACTGTACACTCGCCTCTCGATAAGAATAGATTCTAAAAATAGAATTTTATGATTTGGACAAAGGTGTCAAAATGATAACAATGGATAGGTACGTTGAATCTAGAATAGTGCTCACTAGGATTTAGAAGTTATAGCCAATACTGGCGTAAACAAATATTTTACTTCTATCAAAAGTAAGTTAAAAAGTCTAATAAAAACTAATATCCCCAAATAGAGTCCAGTGTAAAGGCATATGGTATAGTAAATAAAGAATTAGAGGGTTATACTGTGTGTACGATGGTCTGAACTGGAATGGTATAAACAGTTTATAAAATATACACGCAATATACTGTCCTAAAATAAATTGTAAGATATGCCTTAAGATATTCTTCCTCCTTTTGTTGATCTTTAAAAATTAAATTATTTACATAAAATATGTTTGAGATTCTGAATTATCTATTGTAAATAATTGTATTATAACAAAACAAAACAACAAACTTGATTCATACTTATTTACCTTTGTGCACTGATTGTATAATTGCGCAAAGTATTCCTTTAACAGTTACGCCTAATCGATAAATGTAATCCGTTAATTGCTTGAGCGTAATCTGTGTTAATTAGTTTTCAACAGTTTTGATACTAATTATTTAAGTCAATTAAACTTATTGACTTCAAAGTAAAGCGGAATGTTGACATTGAGTTTTTTGAGTACTTTGAGTAAATTGAGAATTTAATGAATTGTATATATACTAAGCGTTTTTCATATATGTTATTAGTTGAAGAAACGGTGTCCCCAATTCAGTTAAATCCTCTTCTTATAGATAACCACTCCGCCTCTTCCGAGATCGTCAGTAAACCTACAATCTCAGTCTGTAATACTGTCACTCCAACAAAATCACCAAACCCTGATTTTAAGCAATCGATCCCAAACCAATTCAGCGATAACAGTTTATTTGACGTGACTCAAAACACGTCAGTATTATCACAGGAAAACACTTACGGTTCGAGCTGGTCATCAAACATTAGTATCATACAAAGGTCGATCCTGGACCTGGCCGAATTCGACGAGACCCCAACCCCTAGTACCCAAATTAGGATTACATGAATCTTCCTCCCAAACTTCCCCCAATAGAATAAATGTGACTTATAATTCCAATATTATAAATACAAATATAGATGTACTAACTAAAATTAATAAATAAAAAAAACTAGACCTTGTGGCCCCTTATTAATCTCACATATTCAGAGAGAATTACTTAAGGCCATAAATCCCCCTCTAGTTAAGGGAATAAGCACAAAATCCAGCCCTCTCATAGTCAATTCCCAACCAGACAGAGATATCCAATTACGAATAACAAACCATAAAAATGTAAAGAAAAATAGGCTTTTAAAAACTCCTAAAAAAATACCAGGTTCCCTTAAAGGGACTAAGACTCCACGAAAGACCATCTCTACATCTATAGCCACCAAGCGTCGAAATTCAGACATTAAGAAAAGTATCAATCAGTTTTTGAAATGAATGATTCAGTTAATATTATTTCTTTTAATGCGGGAGGGCTAACGCATACCAAACATGCTGAAATTAAACTATTTTTAGATCTTAATCCCGAAGTAGACATCCTATGTATACAGGAAACTAAATTTAATAAAAATAACATTAAATCTATTCCAGGATTCAGACATGAATTTAAATTCTTTAAGAAAGATAATAGCTGTGGGGGGCTGGCAGTATATTTTAAGAATTACATTAATTATGAAGCCATCGATATTGACAACCCCATGATATTGATAATGAAACCACAATTGAAGTCCAATTGTTTAAAATATTTTATAAAGACTTTTCCTTTATTTTATCTAATCTTTATTCCAGAAATTGTAATAGGAAATCACTTAATCATATCACTAATAAAATAAGTGAATATAAATTAAAAGATGTGATTATTACTGGAGATTTCAACGCCCATCACCAGGCCTGGGTGTCTGATAACTCAAATAATAAAGGCAAAGCAATTTTAACTTGGGTAGATGAAAATAATTTATTTTTATTAAATGATGGCTCACCAAAACGCTTAGATAAAGGGACGGGAAACCTTACTCACATAGACTTATCCTTCTGCACAAACTCTCTATCTTTAATTTCCCATTGGTCCGTTTTAAATGACAACTGGGGATCTGATCATTTCCCCATCTTTCTATCAGTCCAATTGTCTTCGGAGAAAATCTCCCACGAGCATTACAATCAGGATAGGTTTAATTATAATAAAGCAGATTGGGACCTCTTTGATATTTTATGTCAAAAACTTAAACCTGATGATTTAATTACAGAAGATATAGATATGTTTAATAATAACATCACGGACGCTATCCTTAATATAGTCCACCAAAGCGTACCTATCTACAATAGTATGCCTAAAAAGAAAAACGTCCCATGGTGGAATTCTGAATGCAAAGAAGCCGTTATAAAACGTAAATACATTCTCAACAAACTTAAAAAAGATCCATCCGAAGTGAACCTACAACATTTTAAGCAAGCAGAATATGATTCAAAGAAAATTATTACAAAAGCAAAAAAAGCAACTGGGATGAATTCATAACCTCATGTTCTTTAAAACAAACAAATACAAAACATTTTTGGAATAAAATAAATGGAATAAGAGGAAAATCCTTCTCATCCATTCCACTATTAAAAACCAACCTGCAATATGCAACTACGAACAAAGATAAAGCGGATCTCTTAGCTTAACATTTTTCACAAATTTCGAGCAAAAACAATCTCAGCAAAAATACCAATGATTATCAACATAATTTCGAAAACAATTTTAATACAAAACTAACTGATATAGATGAAGATGATGACACTAACTATTTACTTAATACCCCCTTTTCTCTCTTCGAATTAAAAGATGCAATAAATAGCAGAAAATATTCCGCTGTGGGACCGGACAAAATATCGTATATTTTATTTAAGAACATGCCCGACTCCACCCTCAATATTTGGCTATCCCTTTATAATAATATTTGGTCCTCCAAAAAATACCCTGCTTCCTGGAGCCTGCGTTATTCCCATTTTAAAACCGAATAAAGACCCTAACGACCCTAAATCCTACCGTCCCATTAGCCTCACCTCTCACCCTAGTAAGCTTATGGAATTCATGGTTAAAGTCCGCCTAGAACACTTTTTAGAATCAAATAACTTAATAAATAAATTTCAATCATGTTTCAGAAAGGGACGTAGTACCCAAAATCAACTAGCAAGAAAGACTTCAACATGATATTATTTTTGCCAAAAATATTGGCCATTCAGTCTTAGCCATTTTTCTTGATTTACAGGCAGCATTTGATCTTGCCTGGAATATAGGAATCCTTTCTAAATTATTTGACCTCGGTATTAGAGGTAATTGTTTTTTCTTCATCAAGGCATTCCTTCAGGACAGGAAAATTACTGTAAAAGTTGGTGACTCCCTTTCGGATGAGGAGACTCTAGAGAGGGGCACCCCTCAAGGATCTATAATCTCCCCCCTTCTTTTTAATGTACTTATAAATGATTTGCCAGATATAATAAAAGAATCAGGAATGGTAATTAGCCAATTTGCAGACGATAGCAGCACTTGGATTAAGGGGGAAAATCTTGATAAACTACAAATTAAAGCCCAAAAAGGGCTTAGTTTAATTTGGGATTGGGCTAATAAATGGGGTTTTAAACTTTCTCCAGTAGGTATGATTTTTGGTAACTCTTCCAGGGTTTCTTTAGATTTACATTTAGGAGACACCAAAATTATATTCAATAAAAGTGTTACATTTTTAGGTCTCATCTGGGACCGTCGATTAACTTTTAATACACATATATATAATCTTATAGCCAAATGTGAAAAAGATCTAAATTTGTTACGTATGCTACAAGGAACAGATTTTGGCTCGGATAGAAGATCACTAATTATTTTATATAAAACCCTGATAAGATCTAAAATTGACTATGGATCCCACGTTTATTCATGTGCTGCACCGTCACTTCTTCAACAATTAGATATAATCCAAAATAAGGCATTAAGGATAGCACTGGGAGCGCGGAATTCAACACCTAAACATTTACTAGAACACGAGTCTGGAGTTCTCCCACTGCATTTACATAGAGAGGAGCAGATGCTGCGTTTCTGGGCCAGGACCCAAACGAGAAAATTATTTAATCCTGTTAATGAGATCTTTAAAACAACACACTGCAAAAAAAAATCGCAATAAACCAAAACCGTTTGGCACAACAATACTTAATTTAACGCAGGATTATAAAATATACAATATAAATATAGCGGACTTTAATCCTAGAGATATTCCACCTTGGATTCTAGCCCTACCAAAAGTTGATATCTTACAAACATTATTAAAAAACAAGACAACCCTTTACTTATTTAACAAGTTTTTAATGAACATATTGACAATAAATATAGTTCCTATATAAACATTTACACTGACGGATCTAAGGATCCTGTCACAGAGCGTGTGGCATCTGCCTTCGTTATCCCCTCGAAAAATATTATTAAAATAAATAGAATTTCTGATGGACTCTCTATTTTTACTGCAGAGCTGATCGCAATTAGCAAGTCCCTTAAATGAATCATCCAAAATAAACCTCCCAAATCAGTTATCTTCTCGGATTCCCTCTCTAGCCTTACTTCAATTAAAGATAGGACAAGTAAGTCTAGACCAGACCTTATTTCTAACATTTTAATTCTACTCAATGAATGTAATATCCTAAATCTCATAGTTAACTTGGAATGGTGTCCAGCCCACGTAAATATCGCAGGCAATGAAAAGGCCGACGTTGCCTGCAAGGCAGGGCTGGATCACCCTGCTATCGATAAGGATATTCCCTTCGGACCTTCAGAAGTTTATTCTGGCATTCGTAAAAAAATAAAGGAAAAATTAAACACTTATTTAACCAATCAAGCCAATAAATTTAATACGTTTCCTAGACTTAGTTGTAATTTCAGAAATCATGCCTTATTCTCTGATAATAAAATCCTTAATAAAGCCATAACACGACTCAGAATGGGATACAACTTATTACCATCGAGTTTAGGAAGTCATATCATTAAAGATCTTGATAAAAATTGTACTTCCTGTTGTGTCCCATACACCACTGAACATTTTTTACTTGAATGCAGTCAGCCCGATATAAAAAGGGAAGATTTAAAGTTAAAATTACAACAAAGCGCTATACCTTTTAATCTAAATAATCTACTCGACCCACAGAAAAAATATAGGCAATTGACTTTCAGCGCCCTTAGTGATTATGTTCAGGCCACCCATTTCGAAAAAAAAATCTAACTTATTTACGCATTTATGACTATATTGTCCATACTTTCATATATATGCACGTTGTAATGACAATATCCTGTGTATAATCATCATCAGAAAAAGTTATTCTGCTTGTGATTAAATATATACCACCCAACCCCCCTAATATAAGTGGCCGAATTACAATTGAACACTTGATACAGATAGGATATGGGACTGATCCGGTGGGCGCGTTGGGGCGATTTTTGAGTCTGATGACAACGCAGGCACAACGGTCCAGGCCCAATCACATACTCTTATATATATAATGCGCCACGACTGAGTGAGTGTGGGGACTGCCCTACCTCACGGTGCCAAGGAAGTGATTATTATACATGTTTAGCTGACTATTGATAGGAATTAACTGACATGGTACCTATCCTAATAGTAATATAAGAGCATAAACCTTTAGATTTAGACTAAAACTATAATGTTGAACGGCCCAGTGGATTAGCTTGTATGTTTTATCTGCTGGGCTCGAAATCACTGATGGTTTGATTTAAATTCGTTCGTTCAGTATAATTGTACCAAATTGTAAACCCTTTCTATTAGTAACAACATAATATATAAACTTCGTATGAATAACATATTCATATGAATAACAATACCCTAAATGTGGGTCATACTCAGTGCTGACTGCCACCTGGTTAGACGGTCGTTGTACTAGTTCTCTGGGTGGTAGTCAACACAGAGACGTACGTTATTCTTCATATGATTATTATAAACTTCTTAATTAATACAGTTATGATATGGGACTGATCCGGTGGAGGCGTTGGGGCGATTTTTGAGTCAGATGACAACGCAGGCACAACGGTCCAGGACCAATCACATACTTTTATATATATAATGTCTAGTTGACCTTTGATAGGAATTACCTGACATGTTTTTACAGACAGAATCTACTTATGTTCATATACAATAACCTTCAGTATTTAGATACATTACTCAATTTGTGATTTATCCCTTGTATGTACAAATTATGTTTCGCTCCAATATCTCATATAATGTCTATGTATTCCTTTGACCGTTGCCCTCCCAAGTGTGACCTCCTCGTGGTTTTGTGTGGACGAGCAACCCTCCTCAGACCAAGGTCTCTCTCATAGAGAGAGGACTTGAATGCTGAGGAGTAGTGCCCGACAAACTGCATTGGGTATTTTTATTATGTTTTATTATTTTTAATAAATATGATATATTTTATTGAGAAATATTAATTATACAACGGGAGCAACGATCAGACATAACATGGACAATGTATATATGTAAATAACACACCGAATATTTTTAAACTTCTAGAGATGTGTGATATATTTTATTATAATAGCTCGCTCGCCACAATTCCGACTTTGGTTCATTATACATAGCGGACATCAAAATTCATTGTTTGGTGACAATTGTTGACAGCATTTTAATAAGTAATATACCTGCGAAGCTCATTGGTGTCCCTGGCCTAATATAATAGAAACAACTATAGTAAATATACATACAGTAATCCGCCATCGACAATACTTACGTCTGCTTAGGTCTTGCCGCCTAGTAACGAATACGAATCAATAAATAAATCCCCTATGTATAAAATAATTATGAAATATAGAATGTATAATCAACATATGAAAAGCACGCCAAAATGCCTAGTGCAACAAGGCGTGCCAAAACAAAAACTTAAGATAGGGGATATATGTTATCTCTTTTTTGAGGTACAAATTATAACGTAAACTTGTGATATTGTCTGAAATAGTTAATATTCTACTATGGCTAATTTGTCTAAGCAACGTGCGGCTATGTTTCCATACGGTGACTGCAAGTGTAATGGCGTTTCCGATTGTGTTCATTGTTCGATGTGCAAAAGTTGGTATCACAGCACGTGTCAAAGCATTGGTGTTGATGAACTAGCAATTTGGAGTGATCTTTCATTGGATTATATATGTGTTTCGTGCCGTACAATATACCGTAGAGTATGTTAATTGACGATCACTGAAAACCCAATGGCAACAATCTCAGTCCATATATTTACGAATAAGGGATGTTATGGTAATATTACTAGTTGTAAAAACTGAGTATGCTATAGTCCAAGTTAGATACAAGAGTAAAGTAGTTATTTTATATGTATACATTCTTGTTTGAAATCAATATATACGTATAACATAACTTAAATAATTAAATTATACGTTAAGTATAACACATTCAATTTTTATAGATTTATAAGTAATCCATTTATTAAGGGGATCAGAAAACAAGACTAAAATCTATATAACAACAAATATATTAATATCAATCCCAATATGTAGCTAATGTTAAGAGCGTGTCATTTTCACGCCTTTGTGTACATGTCAAACGATGTCTAATATACAATGCCCTCACGATTGACACTAAATGTCATGTAATCTCTAGAGAATGATGTAGAGCCGTATTTAATTTAATGTTCTTTTTTTAAAAAAAAACACAAACCAGATACGCATTGTCATATTCTTACCAGGACACATTATTTAAAGCATCTAGCACCTATAATAACACATTGTCTCATATATGATATTGTGTATATCATGTTAAAAGTTAAATATTTCCCGACAATATTAAGAAATAGAAATTTAATAGGATAATTTGTTTGTATTTTATCTATTATTTGAAAAAATATATATTCATAGTTTGTATCCAGCTTCAAATTGAAAGTGTTATGTATATATGTTCGTATTTTATCTATTATTTGGAAAAAAAACAACATCTTATTCATTATACGTTGAAAACTTCTCAGGCTGCCAGTTCCACCATATTTGGTACTCTGAAAGCCGCAGTACAACGAAAATTCAGCGTATCATTTGCTCCGCCACCGCCTGCATCTCCATCTCAGCTTCCGGGTGTAGATAGGTTATAATAGCGTAAATGAGTCTCCATTGCCCTTCCATAGTAAAGTTAGAATGTTGACAACCTGTTAAAAACTCAAACCTCGTTAGAATTCTGGGAAACTTAATTTATCATGCAAATAAACATGTCTGCTATTAAACATCAACAAGGAAATAGGGGATTTAATACCTTCTAAGAAACATTTCTTCAGTTGTATACTAACACCGGGTCAAAGGTCAACACAATTTTTACCCCTTGCAATTTCATACCCTGTCTACTTTCACTTCTCAATTTTATATCAAAATCTGTCAAAAACATGATGAGCTGCATTTTCAAATATCAACAACATGTCCAGAATACAGTTACAGCCAAAAAATAACAGGAAACTGCACTAAACAAAGTTTTTAAAGAAAAAAAGATTAGCACTCTTTAATACAGAACTACTTTCAACTGCACCAGGCGAGCACATCCTGTTCATTTAGTGTAATTAGACCCAGTGAAGTAATAAGTCTCTTATTACTTCACTGTTAGTCCTAGATAGTGTGGCTGCCGAAGTAATGGACCGATACATTGACGACGTCATGTGAAACCCCCTTCGAACAACAGACAGACAGACAGATATTTTTTTATTGATTTAAACTTTACAAGTTTATCATCATATACAATATGCAAACATTTATTCGTGACAGAATAAACAAAACAAATAAACAACAAAAACATAATTTTGCATACTAGTTTCAAATAAATTGTATTATTGAATAATTTGAAATATTAAATAATTGAATACATATGTGGAAATGACACTGAACTTTAACTTACGCAAATTAAATTAAATATTAAATTAAAAAAACAAAAAACAATTTTGTTCTCATTATCACAAAAGCAGTAACATAAATAATTAATTGATAATAGTTTTCATTCGAGGATAAACCTAGTTTTGATTAAACAATAAATCATTACGAGAATCAAATGCTTCTTTTATAAACCAAGATAAATTAAACAACTCTTTCTTATTACTTGTTTTCATTAGCTCTATGAATTTTAAAACACTTGGACGTTTATAATAGTACTTTTTAATGTATTTTCTTCTTATATTAACATACACAGGACAAATCAAAACAAAATGGTATTCATCTTCAATGTCATTAGAATTACAAATGGTACAATAACGTTGCTTTCTTTTTAATCTGTTCTGTGCATAGCGCCCAGTTTCAATTCGCAGTGAATGCGACGATAGTCTTAGTTTTGATAAAACAATTCGCAACTTATATGGCAAAATATCGAGATATGGTTCATATTCAAAATTGCCTTTAAAATGTAAATACATTGACAAAACTCTATTATTTACAACATCGCTGTTCCACTTTTGAACAAAACAATCGACTAAACGCTGTTTAAAAACAGTATGAAATGTTTTCAGAGGAACACTATTTGGATTATTCCAAACATAGCCAAAACCATACTCGTTTAGAAGCTTTTTAATATTCCCAGCCCAATTATTACGCCAATTTTCTATGTTATTGACGGAATTATTGTAAATACTAGAAATTATAATATTGTCAGAGTTAACTGTTTTGCACCAATATTTAACGATTCTAACATAGCGCAATATATACAATAGATACCGCCCAAGTTCCACGTAAATACCCGCATTGCTAGTAGAAGTCTTAACATTTAAAATATATTTACAAAATTTTAAGTGAATCCTTTCAATTTCTTTCGACTTAGAAAAACCCCAGGCTTCGCAACCATAATTCAGAATGGATCCAACATAGGAGTCGAATAATTGACATATTGTCTTCGGTTTAAAATTAAACTTCTTAGTATTAGCAATTAATATATGTAAAGCCTTTAAACCCTTCCCTGCTAAACTTACTTGATTTAAAACAAATGTTCCGGTATAATTAAAAATAACTCCCAGATAATTAAAATCGTTAACTATTTCTAGGAAGTTGTCATTATATGTCCATGACTCATTTTGTCTTAAAAAACATAATTTTGGTTTTGACGGAATTTACCTCTAATTCCCATGTATTACAATAAGCTAGTAATAAATCTAAATTTTGCTGCAGATCATCAGGTGATTTTCCTACTAAAAACCATATCATCTGCAAATAGTAGAAGAATAATAGTAATATCGTCGATAGTAAGACCTGAACTAATATCATTTTGTAAATATAACTCTAAATCTTCAACGAAAAGGGAGAAATTTAAAGAACAACAGGGAATGGGGACTGCCTATTTAATGCAGTGTCTATTCAACTGTGTGGCAACGAGAGCATGTCCGTTATGTTACGTTACCACGCATGCATAACTCTTATAAACAATGTAGATTATTACATGTCTCACCCACTTCGGCTCCGGATACAGTGTTTGTCACCAAGCTACGAACGGGCATGCTTTGATGCTGCCAAAATTGGCGCATATTCTAGTGTATGGACAATATCGTCTGTAAGTGATGTGATTCAAAGGCCTGTACATTTATCCGTTTGCCAATGGACAAAATGACATGGCCTTCAAAACACTGAACACGGTGTTTACACCAATCGGTGAGTGTTCGAACACTACAAATGTGAACATTTTCTGGTAATGTATGGGACAAGTCCCAATTCCAAATATGTGGTACACTGTCAATCACTTCGTCGCTGTAACAGACGTGCGTACCATCAGTAACATTGAGAATGTCAGTGACAAAGAGAATGTCAGTGACAAAGTTGAGAATGGCAGTGACAAAATTGAGAATGTCAGTGAAAAAACTCAACATGGCCGTCCCGAAACCTCAAAGCGTTCGCGTTCGCCATCTACAGACAGGTGGGAACTACCAAAGAAGAGGCGTACTTCCGCTTCGTCCATACTGTCAGTGGAAAGCGAACTAACACTTACAAATAGGTTCGACTCTTTTTCGTCAGCAGACGAAGCAGACATTAATTATAGTGATGAAAGTTATGTTATGCCAGAAAGTGATGTAGTCGATACTGATTCTGTAATCGAAAGTAAAGTAGACAATGAACAGTTGGATACCGATTCTGTAGTCGATAGTTTTGAATCTATTAATACCAATTTAAGGCCATTAGCGGGAACATTTCATTCAAATGAGGAACTGATGGTAGTACTAGTAGATACAAATAACCCTGCATCCAGTGTGCCGAAGAGTATAAAAAATGACGTCTACATTGTCGTAGACAGTAGCAGGCAAAGTCTACAAAGTAGACGCGCCTTTTCTGATGATTGTGGGGTCTGAGATTCAAGCTCGGGCACCACGGTCGATCAGTCATTTATTGTTTCAGAATTGAATAAACTCCGGGGAGTTTTTAAGAGAAATGAAGATTTTTGTATAAAGAAAGTCATAAACAAAAAGCTGTCCTATATTCCTATAATTCCAAAACCAGATAGTATTTTAACCATGCATAGGTATTATACGAAATTGAAAGGCGACGATGGCTATAAAAAACGAATTACAACTGTTGTCGAGACACCGGACCGACTCTCCCATTTGAAAACGACAACTGTTATTGAATATTGCGGCGTAAAAAGCTCAAAACAAAAGCTTCCGCATGGGAATTCTAAATCGGGAGATTGCTATACTAGAACAGACCCTGCTGTTTTAGAAGCAGCTTTTGTTTCATCCGGCCAGGGAAATAAAAAAGCAACTGAAATTTGTAGTGAATTGGCACAAAATGATAGTATTTCGGCCGCTAGGTCAAGCAGACAATTACAAGACAAAATTTATAGGGAATCCAAAAAGAACAAAGTTCAATCGGTGCCTCGAAACAATGTTGCTGATGATTTATTAGCCGTCGTTGCTCAATTACATGAAAACCCTTTTATTCAGGAAATTGTACTGACGAAATCAAAACAACCCGTCATTATTTTATACAGCGATGAGCAACTGGCAGATATGAAAAAAACTGTTCTAGGGAAAATGGTAGTGATTTCAAATGATTGTATTCATACTAAAATCTATGATAAGAGAGATGATTTCAATTTTAACATCGTTAACTATCCACACCTGGATGGAGATGTACCTCGTGCTACCTCATAAAGGGGTGTATATCTCCCAGCTCATTCGATTTGCTAGAGCGTGTAATGATGTTATAGACTTCAATGATCGAAATCAAGTTATTACAAGTAAACTTCTTCAGCAGGGTTTTCGTTATCACAAACTACGTAGCTCTTTCTCTAAATTCTACCGCCGCAACGAGGGCCTGTTGGAAAAGTACAACACCAAACTTAAAACACTTCTGCGACTAGGCATATCACAACCCTCATTTTATGGAGATGTGGTCTATAAACTTCGTAAGTTAAAGGGGTCTGACGAGTTTCCTGACCGCTTTACAAATTTAATCAGGAAGTTCGTCAGAAAAGGATATAACCCTTTGGTTTTACAGCGCACTGCATGTTTAGTGATTGACCCTTCTACAGTCAGTCATTACGCTTCACTTTTCACTTGTGCGATGACTGGACTACCTCTTGGGACTCTATGATTGTACCTACTGAAACCCCAACTAAGGGAGGTGGGTGCATGAGCTTTCGTCCCTCGGGTTTTCTGGTCGTACCCTAGATTGGTTTTCTCTTTAGCTGCAACTACTATGGTTGTTCAGTACAATTCTGGATACATCCTGAGATGTTTATTATTTTGTATGTGTATCTTTAGTTAGTTTCTCTGGATGTGGACTTTTTGTTACAGAATTCCTTTAGATGAGATGTAGTTTTGTTTACACTGTCTTGTCTATTTGGGCGCTGAAGACAGGATAATAGCGAGGTTTGTGCGCAAAAAAATCCCATGTTAGCAGTAAACAAATTTTGCAAGCACTTTTTGGAGATGAAGGTTTAGTTTTCAGTGAAAATGATCTTGAATATGCAAAGCGCGAGGATGATTTGTCAGTTTATTTTGATAAATATCCAAATTTTAAGATTTACTACGATCTGTCAAAAAAGATAAAAACTCATGTTTATTTGCCACTCCAGAACAATGTAATTTCGAAACTTTGGACGAATAACAACTCAGAATCAATAAATAATAGGATAAAACAAGTGACCGATTGGAAACAACACAAACTCCCAGAATTGGTCGAGAAACTTACCACGGTATCAAACATTTAAATAGTCGACTTACGTCGCTCATTGTATGGTAGTGGTAATTATAAACTTTTCGGACCTTCTACATCCTTTTTAATAGATGAAACTATTTGGCATGAAAAATCACCACAGGAAAAGAACAGCATTTTCATGAAATTTCTTAATACTCGCCTCAGTGAAAAACAAAAACTCTGAAAAATCGAAATATGTACACGCGTCAAACATTAATTTCAAATGTGAAAAACCAAAACAATATGCGACCAAAAGCTGACCGTGTAACAGAGATTAAACATAGAAAGACATTTTTGCGGAAACCTACCGAAATATACGGTCGTATAATACCTATGCATTGTTGAAATATTTATTTCTACTGTGCTTTATATATTGTCATATTCATGTTTTTAAGGTTTTCCCTGTCATATATGTTTCATGTTTTAATGTTTTGTAATGTGTATTCTGTTATCAGTTATATTTGTATTATTAGCATTTTCCATCCTTCCTGTCGCTCGGTATGAGGCTGGTGGCCGGTGTAAATCACAGGCAACCAGGGCTTTGCTCCATGGGCACTGGGTAATTGCCAGGAAGCATGTTTTTTGTTAAAATTATCGTAAATAATATCAACGTTTACATGTTTTTAAAGTTTTTTTCCTGTCATATATGTTTCATGTTTTAATGTTTTGTAATGTGTATTCTGTTATCAGTTATATTATTATTAGCATTTTCCATCCTTCCTGTCGCTCGGTATAAGGCTGATGACCGGTGTAAATCACATGCAACCAGGGCTTTGCTCCATGGGCACTGGGTAACTGCCAGGAAGCATGTTTTTTGTTAAAATTTTCATCTTGTGCACTGTAAAAGAATATAAATATTTTGATATAAAAAAAGCACCATAAAAGATGTGTTAATATTCCACATAAAAGAAGTGCACCAAAGCACCATAAAAGATGAATAAACGACACAATAAAAGATGTGCTAGTATCCACTATTGTTTAAACATGTGTACCACATATACTGTTTTTTACATGTATCTGTAATTAAATGTTTATCACATATAATGTTTCTTACATGTATCTGTAATTAATGCGTTGTTTGAATATTGGCTTATATCCTACAGTTCCTCGGTAACGGGCTGGTTACCTCAAGTGACAGAGTCGTTGGGCCATTGTGGTAGCTGAGTGCTATAGGTATAATGCTATTGTCCAAATGTGCTATAATTATATATATAATGTAATTACATAATATTTGTCTGCGTATCAGTATAATGATCTAAAAGATTGTAAAAAGATTGTAAAAACAAAAGCATTACGTGGACACGGCTTATTTCGTTTAAGCAAATACAGATTAGCCGTGGGCGGAGTTTATGTTTTATCGATACGGGCAATTTGCTTATCGGACTATTTACAATCAAGTCTACTACAACAACAACAACAACCTTTATTTGGCTCAGGTTACAACATACAAAGTATGGCAACAACATGAGTATAAATTACAGAAAATACATGTGATATGAGTAAAAAGAGATGGCAGTTCATACAATTTTAAACAACGGGTTGGTGGGGCTGGTTGGGGAGTGGGGGAGTACTTCTATATAACAATAATAAAAAAATTAATAATAGTAATAATAATATAATAATAAAATAATCATAATGGTGGGGATGGTGGGGATGGTGGGGGAGGGGGAGTGTTTCTATATAATAATAATAATAATAATAAATAATAATAATTTACGGGCACAACATCAATGATCATTAATTGAGATACACCTTGTTGCGCTTGTATCAGTAGGCATACTTTGTCACGGGAGTGCATTTTCTTTCACCTCATTGGCCAGTGACATAGACGTTTTTGACAGAGGCACGAATTCGGCAAGATATACTTTGGTGTCTTACAGATAAGCACGTGCTACATGATTGTACATAGTTTATTTATCAATGGGGACATGTTTATTTGGGTTTGCATTCAATGGTGATTCAGGTATATGATATATTATTTTTACAAACGCAACAGTGGTGACTTACATGGAATAATTATATTCTGCGAAATACAGAAGTACTTGGGCATGACAATTCAAAGGTGAGTATATTTATGCATATATATCAGTATATAGGTCGATACAATTATATAGGTCGATACAATTATCATTATTACTCTTATTTCAAAATAGATTTTGCATTAGGAAAAAATGCTACAGGATAACATATACATATTATTTGATTACTTGAAATGTTTTATAACAATGTTAACAAATATGCTCAGTCTTTGCAGTAGAGGTCTGTATTCACTACTCAGTAGCTCTTTAAATTTCCGTATATTTGGATAAGTGAAATAATATCTAGGTATATTGGGTTCTTTTTTCTATGAAAAAAGGACAAATAAGCAAGTAATGAAATTCGTCACCAATGTCGTTTAGTGGGCATAGTGTACATTTTCTGTCTGCATGTGGTGTATTTGTCCATCGTCCTGTCTCAATCGGGAGTTTGTGATTAGCAGTTCTTAATTTAAAGAGTGGCCTACTTGTTGATTTGGGAAGGATCTTCAGATAGCTCTCGAAGTTTGTATTATCTTTAAATAAGTTATAGTTTTTTTCCTTTAGAGGAGCGTTCACGTTTTGAACTCCAGTCTTGAATGAATTGATCTATGAGTGTTTGTTTGAGTACTATATGAATATTGCGCGTTTGTATTTGATGTTGGTTTACGAAAATATCTGCAAGCATTACCGGTGTATTCGAGAATTTGTTTGACACAATTGATCCATTTAAAGTTGTGGTTCGAGTGAAGCATTAAGTCATAGCACATGTGGGACAATTTGAGTTCCTTACTTAAAATCAGATTATTCCAAAATGTGACCATTTTGCATTTAACTATTACTTCTATTGGGTATCTACCAAGTTCAGCGTAAAGCATGTATAAAGGGGTACTTTTCCTACTATTTGTTATTTTTCTTAGAAAATCGGTATATATGTATTCTTTCAATATTGTCTAAGTTTTCAAATCCCCATATCTCACAGGCGTAAGTCAGTATTGGTAATACAGCGTGATCAAACAGTTTAAGCTGGAGATCTAGTGGGAGATCTAAATTATTAGTGCGCATGTAGAGTAAATGCATCGCCTTTTTTGCTTGCGTTATTATATGAGTTCTAGCTTTCAGGAAGCTACCTGAGCTGCTGAAGTGCACACCCAGATATTTGTTGTCATCTACAGTTTGCAATTGAGTGTCACCTAAATAGAAGGAGTAATTGTTAGGTTTATTCGTACCAAATACTATTACCTTTGTTTTAGATATATTGACTTGCAGTTTCCATTTTGTACAATACTCATTAAAATCATGAAGACAGGATTGCAAAGAGTCAAAGTCTTCAGCAATGAGGACCGTGTCGTCAGCGTACAAGAGAACTAATAGTTTTAAAAAATATGTAATACCGATATCATGATCGGAGAAGTTTATTTCCACACCATTGTTACCTTTAAGTAACAGGTGTGACTCTAGGTCATTTAGAAAAAGTGAAAAGAGGACAGGAGAAAGATTTTCTCGTTGTCTTAAACCGCTTTCACATGCAAAAAACGCGGAATTATCACCACTTAAAGAGACACAAGACTTGATATTGGAATACATATTTTGAATAACGCGAAGGAATTTACCGTCTATTCCTGCATTAATTAGTTTTGTCCACAGTCCTATGCGCCATACAGAGTCAAAGGCCTGTGCGAAATCAATAAACACACAATAGAGTTTTTTTCTTTTGTGATCTCAACATATCTGTTATATACTCTGTAAAAGAAGTTTTGGACCATGGCAGTGTTCGAACCCGTACAATGATCGCTGAACCATGACATTCGACCATAACCCTTATTATCTCAGTTGATAATTCACAATAGATCAACAATCAACAATAATTATCGTTTACAATGGAAGTTTGCGAAAAATATAATCATCTTTTTATTGGTTACTCGAATGTGTCCGTAACTGTTACTTTGCATGGACTTTGCAACATTTTTTACAGACCCTTTGTGTGTTCGCGATATTTTTTTAAAATCAAATTTTGTTTGGAATTTAATGTTTCTGGTACCAAATTAATCGGGTAGGGTAGACCTTGGTTACTAAAAAAAGATACTTAAATTTTGTCCACTAGTTTTATTTTTATATGACTTTATATACCTTGGTCCAAAACTTTTTTTTACCGAGTATATAATGTAGAGTAAATATATGATCGGTCGTAGAGTACCCTTTTCTGAAACCAGCTTGATTTTCTGAGAGAGCTTCATATTCATTTATAAATCTAGAACTGTATTGAATAACGATGTATATATAGGAAGCATAATTTCCCTAGTAGATTTTAAGTATTCATTTATTATAAAATCATTACTTGGCGTTTTTGAATTGTTTGTTTTTTGTATCATTTTTTCAATTTCTTGTATAGATATTGGAGAATTTAGGATTTCTTCCATTTCGCCGGTCAAGCCTGTGGGCATATTTTCTTCGGTCTGCGTGTTTTCGGAAGAAGAGTTTACTTTCTTAAAATGTTCGAAAAATTCTTGGAGCGACGGAGTGTTATGTTTGTTTTTCGGTTTTATGCTACATGTATTTAAATATTTCCAATATTCTTTTGGTTGTTTGCAGTGCATTTCGCGCAATTTAGTTTCATTTTGGGCCTTATGATTACGTGTAAATTCATGACTCTTTTATAGTGTTTACTAGCGTTATTGAGGACGATTTTGTTTTGGTCGTTGTTATTCAGTTGAAAGTGTTTACGTGCCTGGTTATATATTACTCGTGCATTTCGGCAGCGAGGCCCGTACCATGGTTTGTTTACTCTATTCGCGCGTGTCTTTGACATGCTAAATTTTTGTGGAAATGTGGCTTTCGCTGCATTTATAAATAGTGAAGCAATGTTTTCAGCGATCTTATTTATGGAAGTTTTTGGGTCTTCATGTATACCATTATTAAGAGTGTCCATTATTTCCGTAAAGCGTGTTAGGTCTATGTTTTCTTTGATATAACATGATAAAATCTACCCAAGCTGGATTTAGGAAACATCATTCTACCATTGATAATCTGCTTGTACTTAAAAGTCTCATAGATATTGTCCAGTCAGATAAAAAGAAATTGTATGGTTGCTTTATAGATTTTAAGCAAGCCTTTGACTCCGTTTGGAGATTTGGCCTTTGGAAAAAAAATGAAAATTGAAAATATAAATGGGAAGTGTTTTAATATTATTCATAATATGTATGATAGTATAAAGTCCAATGTTGTTACAGAGGAAGGTTGTTCACCATTTTTCAACTGTTTAAATGGCGTACGACAGGGCGAAAATTTGTCACCGTTTCTATTTACTAGTTTTCTAAATGATTTAGAAGAATATTTAAGTAAGAATGACGTTGCTGGTATTATTAATGAAACAATAATTAACAATGTACATATTTATCTTAAGATACTGTTATTTTTAGTGACAATGAATTAGATTTGCAAATGGCACTTGATTGTTTTAGAGAATATTGTGATATATGGAAACTTTCATTAAATGTAAGCAAGACTAAAATTATAGTTTTTAGCAAAGGAAACCCATCGCAAAATGTAAATTTCAAAATTGGAAATGATAAAATAGATATTGTCCAAGAATATAAGTATCTACGAATATATTTTTCAAAAAGTGGGGCATTCAGTAAGACCAAAAAATACATAGCAGAACAATCAAACAAAGCTCTATTTTCTTTATTACGAAAAATTAAATTACTATCGCTTCCTTTTGAAATACAAATTGATCTTTTTGACAAAACCGTGAAACCAATATTACTATACGGTAGCGAAATTTGGGGTGTTGGTAGTATTGACGTAATAGAACGAGTGCAGCTTAAATTTTTAAAATTCATTTTTAATCTTAAAAAATCAACTCCTTCTTATATGGTATATGGAGAGACTGGTGTTCGTCCTTTATCTATAGACATAAAAAGCAAAATTATTGCTTATCGGTCCAAACTAATAGAAAATATTAATAGAAATGAGAGTTATAAGCTATCATCCATGGTGTATTGCTATTACACGTTTTGTATATATCTAGAAAAGTAAAATCAGCATGGATGGACAATTTGAAAGATATTCTATGTTCTTCTGGTTATTCGGGAATCTGGGATAGCCAGATGTTTGCAAATTCAACGTGGATGATTAAGTGTTCTTATCAAAGGTTAAAAGATATAATGGAGGGCCGTAATTGATAGAACATCAGACACTAATATGTATAAACTGTTAAAAACAGATTTTAGACAAAGTAACTATATAAAACTATTGCCTGACGTTTTATGCAAACGATTTATGGCTTTTATAACTAGAAATCATCGCTTGCCTATTGAAGTAGGGAGGTGGAGAGGGGTACCCGTAAACGAAAGAAAATGTGTAAATTGCAATGATATAGGTGATGAATTTCATTATCTTTTAATTTGTCCTGAATTTAGTGAAATGAGGAAGAAATATATAAATAAATTCTATTATAATCGCCTTAATATTCTGAAATTCACATCATTATTATCAGTTGAAAAGTATGCGGAACAAAAAAAAACCTAGTTTATTCATGGATAAAATAATAAAGAATGTAAGATTATAATAACTTCCTTAAGACATTTAAATAAAGATGACCAAACACAGTGCTACATTTCGTTTCGGTAGAACGGTGCGTCTTTGGTCAAAACATGTATAAATAAATAAGGATAAAAATATCGGACAGGGAAAGCAGCATTCAAGGACGACAGTCAACCACAAAACACAAAAACAAACACGCAAACAGACAAACGAAAAGGCAAAAGTAATAAAAAATGCAAACGACATCACAAACACAAAACACAACACTGACAAAATGGCTCTACATTTCGTTTCGGTAGGGCTGCAGAAATACGAAATTAGTTTAAAAACATGTTAACTTTAAAAAAATATTTTTGTATAAAGACATAAACATGCTATACAATTATCTGAAACGATGTTTACAAAACAATTATTATTGTTATTATTATATTATATTATTATTGTTATTATTATTATTATTATTATTATTATTATTACTATTAATAAAATACTGTAACATCTAGTATATTATTTAGTATACTCATATTTTGATTAGAAATCCATAAACCGCACTGTTAGATAGTTTGTATATAGTCGTTTCCTGATGTATACGTGTTTAGAATTATATTTGATGATCTGTCGCCATTGATATCAATGTATTTTGTAACTGTTGCTTATGCTGTTCATATGTATGAACCTAAGTGAATAAAGATTTGAATTGAAATTTATATTCGATTATCATATCCTCTTTCCATTTCGGTGGTTTGTCGGAATTATTAAGTTGTGGTGCATCAGGTTCCTCTAGCGTCAGAGATAATAGAGCGTGACCGTCAGAAAAAAAGGCAATCTACTTCAGTGATTTCGAAGTTGGAGAAATACGGTATAAGGTGACCAGAGGAAAGAGTATAATCTATAACGGATCTTTTTTTAAAGGTATATTTACCAATCCTCTTGTCTTGTCCTAGTCTGCAATTTAATATAAAGAGGTTATTGTTTTTGCATATGTCGATCATTTTAAGACCTGTCCGGTTTGTCTTATTATCCTGAGATTTACGCGTAATTTGTATGTCAATTATCTTCAAGAAAATGTATTTGGTTAAAGAAATCGACAGTATACTGGTCAAAGTCGAATTGCTCAGCACGGAAATCATCTACTGTCGTGAAATCCGTCAACTGGGCGGTATGTCCGTTTGTATCTCCTGTTAATGTCACATATTTATATGAGCTACACATACTTATGATCTCGTTTTCGAAATCTAAAAGGTCTTCATCATTTGGGAACCTAGAACTTACAGGCGGGATATACATTATACCAAGTATCAAGTCATCATCCAATGACTCGAATAGACGATTGCTAAATTTAATCCACATGATATAGCCTGAGTCAGTAATAATATATTCAACATGTTCAAATAAATAGTTTTTAATAAACAAACCAGTTCCACCAGATTTTCTAGAATATTTTTGCTTCCTGGGTTTAGATACATATGAATAGTTCGGTAAAGTGATAACGTCTTCGTGATCGATTTTCGTTTCTGTCACGCAGAATATATCATAGTTGCTTATTAGTTGTGAAAATTCTGGGTATTTCATTCTAGTTTTAATACCACATATATTAAGGGAACCTAGAGTTAAAATTTTAACACGGTTTGGCACCAAGTCGTTATCACTATTACCTACAGTAGGGCTTTGAGGGTTAATATGCATATCTTGTACATTTTCATTACTTAAAGGGGTTTCCAAATTTGTCAGTGTATTGTTCAATGGAAAGCTGTGTATATCTGCATTTCGTCCGGTAGCTATGGCCTGGTTAACTTGTTCATTTGCACCACAGGGCTCGTTTTGGTAGACGTTATTTCCACCGATAACACTATGCTGGGTTAAGTAAATTTTACCTATACATTCATTAACACTAGAATTATATTCAGTTGGATTTATTAGTGATGATAAGCACTGTTGGGAACTAACATTCCAGACCTGAGTTGAGATATGATGACTGGAACCACTATCGTTTAACAAATCAGACTGACACTCATCAATGGATGAAACACGATTACATTTGTTTAGATGACAATCGGATGGGGAAATTAAGGGGGATTCTAATTCTTTACTGCTTCTCGTGGGGTTGTATTTTGAGTTTCATGATTCAATGTCACACACTGCCCCGCTTGGGGCCTACACAGAAGTACTTATGTTTTCATGATTTTCTGAAGCTGGGGCGATCACCGGAGCTGGAACTAGTGGGGTTGGCGCTTACTTCTTAGACCGGTTTGTGTTTAGCTGGGTTGGGGTTGCTAAATTCGTGGCATTTACACCTTGGGATGTATTCAGTTTTTTTGTTGGCTTAACATGCCTCCTACTTGCATGTTTTGGTTTGCTATTAGGCATCTGCTCACACGGCTCTGATTGAAGTTCTTCAGAGTTTGAATCACTGTTCACTTGACTGGGAACTGGAACAATCTGTTGTGTTAATGTCAGCTTCGTTGCTTTCAATTTCGTCACACTGCATATTTATGTCTGGCTTAGCTAGGGTTTAGGGGAAGGTTGTATCCATAAAGGAAGTGTCGTCCCTGGTCTGATTGGCAACATATGCTTTTTGGAGTTCTCCCATCCGCAGTTGCGTGGTGTCTCTGATTCTTTCAGATACATTAGTTTGTCTAGACCCCCTCAGAGTATCATGCCAATCAGGGAAGAAGTCTCTTGTTATTTTCCCATTAATATAAAGGGATACTGGAAATTTTATTTGCACGTTTTTGTTTCCATACCTTTCTCTGCTAGCCTTATATTCCGGCCACAGAGCTTTCCGAGCATCGTTTATCTCTTTAGGATAGTCCCTCGAGAAGCCAGTGTTAGTACCTTTTAACATGTATGAAAGTTTCATAATCTCGTTTACATCACCAGGGTTGCTGAACGTGACGAGTAGTAGTCTGGGTTTATTGCGTGGAAAAATGGCCGAGTTCGTTGGTCTGTAAATTCGACCTAGTTTGTAGGCTCTCGCCACTGTAAATTCAGTATAATTTATTTTGAGATTTGAGTTTATGACCTTTTTTACAATGTCTGTACATTCTTCTCCGGCAGACTCAGGATTGCCCGAAATGATAATATTCGTTTCCCGTTGTCGGGCCTCAAGATCGAGTTTTATATTCTAGTAACTTCAATCGCTGATCCGTGACTTCATGACTTCCGGAGCTGATATACATTTGACTCTCTATGTTAACTAGCCTGTGTTTCATTAAACCCAAGTGTGACATGTTTTCCAATATAATATTAAGTTTATCATCCATAGGCAGAGTTTTCATTTCGTCTATATTAAGGTTTGAATACTGTATAGTATCGACTGGCTTTTCTCCACCCGTCGGCGTGGATGATTGGCGCGGGCGTTTCCTTTGTAATAATATATTTCTTTATTAAAGTCTCATCATGGTTTACAATAAATACAAACATAAATAAAACATCGTAAACATTATAAGATAGCCATGCCATTCTAATTAGAATTATAAGAGACTATAGTTATAAAACCATCAACATGTTTTAAAAGTAGCTAATAACATCAAACTCAAACGATATTAGCATATATATTACACATTAATGATGCTAATCTATCTATAAAATATGTACTAAGAATGAGTATTGTAAGATTTGACAAAATAAACAAAGCACTATTGCGCAGTAGTTAAAACAAAATTAAAAAATCATTTATCCCCTTTGATCAGATCAAAAAGGAACTGATTAGCACCATTTTCATAGAAGAAAATAAAACAGAATCACGATATGATAAAAACAATTGACATTATTAACATATATAAAATTGACATTGTTTGGCGTATTTAAGAAGGAAAAAAGACTAGCGATACAAAAAGCTAGATCAACGTAGAAGAATTAAGTAGCAGGATTTGGCACATACACGAATTAAGTCTGCATTTGTGAATAAATATAATAATTTTTGTTCATCTGTAGAGTTATTAAAATTGGGATTTAGGCTTATTGCTTTATCATATAAATTAGCTCTGATATCATTATATAAAGGACAGGTTATCATGTAGCGGCGTATAGCCATCTGTTATGGGGCGTATAGCCATCTGATAATGGGGCGTATAGCCATCTGATAATGGGGCGTATGGTGTCAGACTGGTATTATTTTGCTTCCGGGTAACGGTTCCGGGTCGTTACCCACGAAAGTAGTACTTTAAAAAAATGTGTTGACAGTTCATATACTTGTGAAAATATGTGTTTGAATACTGTGTTTACTATGCCATTATATAAAACGTAATGTTTGGCAGGTTTTATTAGCACTGAGCTTTGTTTTGCAGGACTATTTGCTGACTGTGGAGGGAACCGCATAACGCCATCTGCCTACTCACAGAGATGTGGTGAACAATTTGAAATGGACATTTTGTGTACGGAAGTGAAATTTGTGAACAAACAAGTATATCGTCAGGGGTTAAGACGTTTGATTTTCAGGACTTCTACATGGATAGTTGAAGGAAAAAAGTTCCAGATATGTGTACCTTAGTTTTGGAATAAATGACAACGGCTCGAAAACAGTGTATTTTATTCTATTCTCAATGTGCTGAAATATTACCAAACCGAGCCCGTATAGCCATCTGATAATGGGGGCGTATAGCCATCTGATAATGGGGCGTATAGCCATCTGATAATGGGGCGTATAGCCATCTGATAATGTGGCGTATAGCCATCTGATAATGGGGCGTATAGCCATCTGATAATGGGGCGTATTTACCCGAATAAGGTGCAGAACCTTCAAGTCTTGCACTTCTGAATGTTGCCGCCTAGGTATTCTCTTTATGTGCATCCATTTAGTTTTCAAGTGGGGTTATACCTGTGTTTTTAAAGTTTTTGTTGATTTTTTCACCCGCTCGAGATCAATGGACCGCCATCTTGGTTTACCCACAATTCACTAAAAGATCGATAATTGTCTTGGTATTTATATTACAAACTGAATTAAAATATGATATATATGTAGTGAAAAAGAAGGAAGCCTCAATCATTTTGTTACGGCATTTAATAATTATAAACTATAATCGGCTTTCACGGATTATACTGAATTGTTTAAAATGAAATGCGCAACGCAAACAATTAATCTCATTCGCAACTAATACATTATGTATACTGCTTATTTTTCATACAATTCGTTGAGAATGTACATTAAACGCCGTTAACTTATTATTTAAAGTATCAGTCCAGACAAATCAGAGAAAACATGCCAGAAACTTGCTTTTGTCATGTTATGCCGATTTGTTTAATTGTATGAATTGAAGTTGTCATATCATTATTGGTGATTAAAGTCAGAATAAAATAAAATAAACAGGCACTTAGTCTTTGGTATTTTTTAAACACTGACGAACAATACACGAATCTAGGACAAAAGCCCCCCTCCCCACAACCCCTGAACTTTTTTAATTAATTCCATACAAAAGAATAATCAAAATGAAAAACCACATAATTCATAGGTAATTTCCAGTTTGTAAGTATTCACAGCTATAAAAAAAAACAAAGTGTGACCAACACAAACAGATTAATTACATTCACACAATTATGGGAAGTATATGTTTGCAATCAAGTTTTAAAAGTGTGACCTTTAATTTGATAATTAAACATAATTGATTTATATTAGTCATACATCAATCAATCAAATAAAAAACTCATTATCAAATAAATATTTACATTTTCTGTTGATGTGCTTAAATGTTATAGCACACAATATATTTTCATATAAAAACATCATGTAATAATTAGCACATTTGATCGAATATAATCATTTTCATGTATAATACAAAGTCGATTTTGACTGCGTTACTGTCATACTAGCACAATTGAACAGTTTTAGTTGAGTCTGATACACTGTCCCATGGTGTACAGGAACTCTGCGAGTGACTTCTGTTTACTGACAAACTGCTGGCACAGGGTCTTCTGGTGTTTCTGATGAACCACGGTGTTCTCCAAAAAAAAGGTTGTTGTTTTTTTGCTTTGAAAGAATTATGCAAATAACATTTTGCAAAAGACATATCTGAGGGGATTTTTGTCCACCCTTGCAAAAATATCAGGTGGGGTTATGCCCACCTTGTAAAAAGTTCAGGGTTTTTTTTGTCCACCTTGTAAAAAACATGAGGGTTTTTTAGTCCACCTATACAAAAATTAGCAGGGGCGGGGGGGTTCTCACATGCGTGAAGGAATAACAAGTAATTACAAATCAATTTTAAAATTATAGCGAGTATATATTATAACTGTATCTTTTTGTTTTTAACATACTGGGTTCCCTAGTCGTAGAAAGCGCATGCATCGCTGTTATATTCATAAAGCACACCAGTGTAGACCATTGTTTTATGTTTATATTACTGTTTAATCGTGTACATTGTCTATGTCCAATTTGCCGACACAAATCAAGCCACGCGCGCTACCGATCAATGACAGTTGCCGCGATCTTTGAAGATGCCGCCTTTCACTTAGATACGTGTCTCAATTTCACATCTTTGAAAATGTTTACCACAATTATGTCTCTCAACACGTTCCTTTGATCCTTTACACGTCACGCCTTCAGACCGTGTCAAACTGGAAGATATTTGCAGAATTATATTAAAGGAACACAAGCAAATCTTGAAATGTTTATCAAGCATTGAAATTAGCGTCTCGATTTATTTATCCAGTATCATGTTAACCCTGCTTGCATATTCCTGTAATTAAAATAATAATATAATTTAGAGTTTTCATTTTTTCATCTTATCCTACCATAAGTTTACATATATTATATTATCAACAGTTACTAATATGCAAAAACTATTTTTCTTTATACTGTTGGTATAATTATTATTAATGAAAGTTATATAGAATATTTACCGTAACGCCGCGTGTTTTTTTTAAAATCAAGATAGCTGTATGTATCGCCTAGCCTACACGTTTTTTTTTAAATATAATACATTCTTTAAAGAGACACATGGACCCTTGAAGTCATAATCCCGCCGGTTTGATTAACCCAGTATCATTTTGACTTGACATCTGCTTGCTTCTCCAGTACATTCTCAAATGTAAATAAATATGAAAAAAAAATAAAAAAATACGCATGTTGCAGATACATTGATTATACGTTTGTATTAGACCAAATGTAATGGTTTGTTATTTAAGGATTATAGGCCCCCACCACTTTACCAATTTAGAATCCGCTACGTATATCGACGGATATATACAGAAAGAGAGATAAGTGTTATATAACACTATCTCTTCTCATCACTTTCTATTTTTTATCCTTGTTATCGTAATGAGGTTTACCACCACCAATTACATGTAAACCTCCGAGGTGTAGTCGAATGTACTAGTTCCTATAATAAAAAGTAATCCCTCCTTTTTCGATGGAAATGGGCATTATAAGTAGGGGAAAGTGTATAAGAAGCGTATTAATAGGTTTTACTGGATCACTGATGAACATTTTTGAAATTTCGACTCTCTGCTTACACTTTGTGAGCAATGAAAACAGTCGATCAATAAAAACAGCTGTACCCTTGACCTGTTTAGTAAACAAACAAGAACGTTCTTACATGTCTTGTGACCCCACGTTTTCTGGTGATTTTTCAAGTGGAAAAATAGTTTTCTATATGAACATTACACTGCTGCATTATCCATACTTGAGTTGAATTTGCAGCAAATCATTAATATGTGACACTTTAACATTGGTGTCTATGGGGAAAATAATTAGAGCTTTCAAGCGATGTTAGAATTCGATGATACGGGCCCTATTCCAACGACCCGCTCCATCATAAGCATGAAGAATTTAAGATAATGCAATTATTCCGGCTAATAATAATGCAATTATTCCGGCTAATATTTTACTCTAATTTAGCACGCTAAACAGTGAACGTATAACTGAACAATGGCGCGGGTTTTGAGATGAATTATGACGTCACAAAGAAGGCGGGTCTTATGTTTTCGGTCAGGAGCTGCGTTCGTACTAATGGATATTTTTCGTCTTACACACATATTTAAACCCCGCAAAAATATACAAGCGATACATGATGCATATCAAATCAAATACATTTCGATAAAATCAAAGGTTGGGCCCACTGAAGGCAGATTAAGTAGATTAAAATGAAGACCCCAAGGTACCCCGTTTCGCCGTATAAGCCAAGATGCGACATTGGGGTCTTAAAGATAAAGCGGCGTCCACGTAATGATGTTTTTCTTTAAATTTGCTTTTGCACTTTAAACATCAGCCATTTCTCTCGTACTACCTCTGAGTTTCGTGCTAAGATGAAGATGCTGTTGTATGTTAATGAACTTCTAAATAATTTATATAACTTTATCTTTCATAATTACGATAACACTTTCCCAATGTTGCTTTAACTTTTCTCTTTTATTCACGTTCTATTCTAGTCTTTTTATTTCTACGAAATTTCATTTTGAACAATGCAGGGTAAACTGATGTTTAGTTACAAATCATTTGTGTTCCATTTTTTTAAAGATTTTCGGGAAGGCACATATACATTTTCTGCTTTTATTAAATTGACGCAATGTTTAAAATGCAAGCGCGAGTTATGTCAATGCGATCGTATTGAATTTTGTGTGGACATGAAAATGTCGTTAATTTTCACTTTGTTTTCGCACTATTCACACCAGTCGTTTTACCTTTACGTATGCGGTAAACCGGATCATAACTGTCATACACGTTTAGAACCCCACACGTTGCCATTTGTGTGGACATGAATATAATGCCCATAATTTTCAATTAAGTTTTCCCAAATGCTTCAATGTAGATTTTGTATACCATGTTTTTATTTTTTATTTTTATATTTTCTCACGTTTTTCTTTGATGTTCTCACTGTATTGTGTATGTATTGTGTGTAGGCTATAAACGTTGTCAACGTTGTACTAAATATTTAATGTTGAATACAATTATTATTATTATATATTAGTATGTCGAGTTTTATGTAGAAATGCACATGTCGTTAATCTTCGCTTTAAATTTGCTTTCGCACCTTTCTCCCTGTGAGATTGCTTTCCCAATTCGACATAATACTATGTGTTAACGTCCAGCAGTAAATATCATTTCATTTCGCACCTTTCAGTCTACGTCTACAGTCATATTGTGGTTCATGTGAATATTAAGGTGTCGATATATATAAACTGAACAATTTTTTTTTTATTACTCTCTTTTGTATCATACCTAATTACATTTTCATTTTAAATATATTTTAGAATAGTAGTGTGATAAGTATTTTAAAAAGAAAACAAAAAAAAAAAAAAAGAAAAAAGAAAAAAAAATATAAAAAAAGAAAAAAAAGTATTTTGTTTTGACCAAACGTTTTTTGTTTTTGTTTTTTTTTCTGAAGCTTCCATAACATATTCATACAGAACATATATATATAAATGCTCACATATTATTATTATTTACCGATATTTTGCGTGATATTTTGGTATATATTCATTTTTTTATAAACATGTAACTCACTACATTCTTATTGTGTCACGTATCTTATTTTAAATATACAATAATAATATGATGTTACTCTGCAAACAGATTACCGGAGAAAGGAAACGTTAAATCATGTATTCATGCATTTTATGTAAAGATATGCATTTGTATATTTTCAACTATGCATATATCACGCCTACTAGACTCCGCAACCGCCTCCAAAAAGAGGTGATAATACGACGTTTCGGAGACACTTCCGATGCGAATTGAAGCGGCAACGGTAAGTGTGAATTTAATATTTTCTTTATTTTCGGCCCTAACTCGGATCTTTTTCAAAAATCGGGGAATGTGGTACGATGTAGGCATGTTTTCCCTTCCTGTTTCATGTGTTGGTTTTGAAATATATTGAAAAATGTAGTCTGTAGAATTGTCATAAGTCAATCGACGAGTGTAATTTTCTCAACTGGACATGGTTTTTACTCCGTTTTTCTGCTGTTTTATGAGAAATTTGCCCATGAATGAGTTCTATGACTGTGAAATCACCTATCTTTCATCGTTCAAGGAAAACAATTCAATCGAATATAAATTGAAAAGAATTATGGTCATTTTTTATGAAGAGGCCTTGTCGGAGAGTAAGAGGAGGATTCGGAGAGTAGGAGGCGGTTTCGGAGACATATACTCTGTATGATAGATCTATACTGATTTTAATTGATAAGTAATGCATCAATACAATTGTTTAGGATGAATTATTTGTACAAATACTTGTTACTGGTCCTACCCATCATTGAACAATAAGTGTTAGTCGCTTCTAAATTTACCGAATCTTCTTATTCATATATCGTTTAAAAAACTTTTATTCATTTTGCATCAATTTCAAAGCCGATCTTATACCTTTTATTATCATCATAATAATTATTTACCGAGGACCAGATTCCCAGAAATATATTTTTAGCTAAAATGTCAGCAACAATGTGCATCTATCGTCAAGTATAGACTGTTAGGCATGAAATGGAACAACTTTTTTTGATTTGCCAAATTATACAATAACTACAATTTACGTAATGTATACCAAACTGCATTGTATGTATAACATAAATGTGTAATTCAAACTAAAGTAGAAATCTATTAACTTTAAACCAAAAACATTTTATATAATAACTACATTTTCTGTCAATTGTGAAAAAGGTGTTTCATTCCATGCCTACCTGACTATAGTACATACTGGTATTTACACCGGCTACGTCACAACTGACGATAGGCCTCTATATTAAGACGCATTACCGAGCAAAATGTGGCTTTTGTCTGCATACGCATAACAGCCAACGGATTACTTTGTATTTCAATAAATTGTTTATAAATCATTTTGTAACAAATTTTTGTTTATACAAACACAGGAGTTCAAAGTTTAACAAGTAAAACCTAATGCTTTTATTTACCATCATTTTACCGTCTAAGCATAACGCTTTCTCTTTCATGACTTGTGAAGTACTTTCAAATAGGCATTATGCTAATTAGCCACGAGCTACTCACGAGGTAGTGACAAACTATTTAATAAATTATATCGGTTAACTTGTGACACATATTGGCCTAATTATGGATCTGACACGGGTACGTATATAGAAACCTGTCAAAATTAGAAGATAGTGGCCAGTCCTCCCCAAAATATAACTCGCAGCAGACGGTATTATTGTTAACATTGGTAAATTTAGTAGCGACTAAGACTTATTGTTCAATGATGGGTAGGACCAGTAACAAGTATTTACACAAATAATTCATCATAAACAACTGTATTGATACATTACTTATCAATTAAAATCAGTATAGATCTATTATATAGAGTATCTATGTCTCCGAAACAGCCTCTTACTCTCCGAATCCGCCTCTTACTCTCCGACACCGCCTCTTCATAAAAAATGACCATAATTCTTTTCAATTTATATTCGATTGAATTTTTTTCATTGAACGATGAAAGATAGGTGATTTCAAAGTCTTAGACCTCATTCGTGGGCAGATTTCTCATAAAACAGCAGAAAAACGGAGTAAAAAACATGTCCAGTTGAGAAAATTACACTCGTCGATTGACTTATGACAACTCTACAGACCACGTTTTTCAATATATTTCGAAACCAACACATGAAACAGGAAGGGAAAACATTCCTACATCGTACCACATTCCCCGATTTTTGAAAAAGATCGAGTTAGGGCAGAAAAAAAAGAAAATATTAACTTCACACTTACTTTTGCTGCTTCAATTTACTCTCCGCAACCGCATCGGAAGTGTCTCCAAAACGTCGTATTGTCACCTCTTTTTGGAGGCGGTTGCGGAGTCTAGTAGGCGTGTATATACTGAAAAAAAAAATAAGTTCAGCAAGCTTTAATGTACATTTAGCTTTAAAAGATTAAATGCTATTTTATAATGTGAAATATTATAAAACATTTGCATGACATATGGTGATCTTCCCTTTCACTGATTTGTTGTGATCTGAGTTATCTCCCATTTACTTAAAACAGCGTATTTCATATTTCAATATGATATACTATGTTAAAGAACATGGTAAAGCGTCACTAAATAACAGTTCTAGGTTTCAAGTTATAAAAACACACAAAATCAATGGATACTAAACCTTGTCATTATATATGCACCAAATTGTTTTAAAATAAATAATGAAATTACCTCCCTTTACAATAAAGACTAAATTATAATATCTGTGAAGCAGGTAGATTAAAACGTGTTATTTTTTTCAACTCAGATATTGTTTCAAACAGGTAGATTAAAACGTGTTATTTTTTCAACTCAGATATCGTTTCAAACACAATGCCTGCATATATCTGCTCCTTATGTTAATTATATTGTTAATGACTGCCACACATGGCCTAGAGTATGTGCAAATGAATTTGCCATGCAATTTACTTGCTAAGCGTTTTACTTTTCTCTCTCAGCACACTTATATTATATGGTTCGTATAATTTTGTTCAGCACACTTATACTATATGGTTTGTATAATATAATTATGTATACTATCGGATATGCACATTAGGTATTTTATGTATAAATATGCACCAATATCAAATATGCACCATATATGTATTTTATATATACCTGCAGCAATTTATTATCAAATATGCATTATTGTATATTTCACCTATATACATGTATTTTGGTAAAGGTTCCAAATCAATATCTCTTATGGTTTTTCAGAAGTAGTCGCCACAAAATCGCATTTTTAAATATATTTTAGCCGTGCCGGCCATCTTGAATTTCCGGCCGACCTGAATATTTGCTTGCTAGGATCATCTAGACATCAAGAGCAAATTTCCTGTGAAGTTTCATGAAATCTGTGAAGTAGTTTCAGAGGAGTAGTCAGTTAGTTTTTAGTTTTTATTTTTGCTCGCCCTATGGCACTAGGCCTTTTGGCGAGCTTAAAAGAGGAGTAGTCGCCACAAGTTGTTCCTTTATAACTCTATGTAAACAAAGGTGGCCGCCAGCCAATCAAAATGAACATTGGTTAGGACCAACTACATATCGTGCCAGTTATTTTAGTAAAGGTTCCAAATCAATATATTTTATGGTTTTTGAGAAGTTGTCGCCACAAAATCGCATTTTTAAAATCTATTTTTAGCCATGGTGGCCATCTTGAATTTCCGGCCGATCTGAATTTTTGCTAGGATCAACTAGACAAATGTTAAAGAATCAATTGTATTAAGAAACGCTTTATTAACTATTGAAAGGTAATTACTTAGTTCAACCTCCTACTCTTATTAACTATACTACATAATAATAATAATAATAATAATAATAATAATAATAATAATAATAAAAATGAAAATTATATCATTTGTATATATTTCACCATTTACTTGTATATATACGTTGACATCATATATGCTAATATGTATGTACTGTAGACAATGTACTTTGTACAAGTCTGAATAAAGTCTGTCTGTCTGTCTGTCTGTCTGTCTGTCTGTCATCAAGAGAAACATTCATGTTGTTATTAAGAATAGTTGACACATTTTCAGTCCATCCATGTCATGCGTGATTGGAAAGAAACCTTCTATTACATGGATGCACAAATCATAGTTCACCATGCTCTCAGTACCTTCGGTACTTTGATTTATGCCGTGGTGCGGCGTCCGTCGTCCGTCCGTCCGTTAACTTTTTTTGTGGCGACTACTCCTCCGAAACTACTTGACGGATTTTAATAATATAAACATCAATGCATTGTTTAATGTATCTGGAACTAAGGCGATTAAAACAAGATAATGTAAGGTATATACAGGAATAAAGAAGGGAACAAAAGGAATGATTGGTTATAATGAAAATTAATCTCCGAAACGCTTCATAATCTTTACAGGTGTTAAAGTGTATCAAAACACATCACCAGTCATCAGCTATCAAAGTTTGAGTCATTAGAAATGAATATAGCGTCAAAAAGGTCAAGACAGCTAATTTTGCTAATTCAAGGGGAGGTAATTCATAGACCCTTTGACCAACATAGCTGAATTAAAATAGGAAACAACCTTGCATTGATATCGACCTACTATGCAAGTATGATTAAAATCAAATGAACACGAGTGTAGTCAGTAGTCAGAGTGTAGCTGAAAGACAGCCATATCCCCCGCTGCACAAAGATTTATAATATACAAATTTAAACATGGAATGTCACTGTAAAATGACAAATTCTCGCTGAAGCTTCCGTGTTCCAAAAAGTGTGACCTTCAACTAAAAGAACATATGTTTTAAATACAACTTTTAGTAGAGACATACAGACTACACATATATAAAACATAACTTATAAATCTTTGTGCTCATTTGATTTTAAGCGCACAACTCCCTGGTCTCGGGATACCGTTGTTATTTATTCTCACAACTCGGAATACCACTGGTCTCGGGATACCGTTTTAGTTCATTCTCACAACTCGGAGTACCGCTGTTCTCGGGATACCGTTGTGATTTAATCTCACAACTCGGAGTGAACATGATGTTCATACACAATTATTCCGTTGTTATATGTTTCAATCATGTATGTGAACGCTACTGAGAATTTCACGATTCATATCACTAATTGTAATTTTTACGTGGATTTTTTTAAGTCGGCAAATCGTTTGTTGACAATAATCCCCAAAGTCACGGTAAATTTCGTTTACTACCGTAGGCCTAAACAAAAAGTATTTTGTTTCCGGTCACCCAAACGAATCGCCGTTTTTACCCTCGACACAACAACTTTTACCCCTTCATTTTTGTGTTGCTTTGTTGTGTTTTGGCCTTAACAGAATATAATTCAATCAGTTTTGCATGTAATTTGAAAATTGTAATAAAAGGTAACATATTTGTGTTTAGATCTACACTTGTTGTGTAATGTATATCTCTCAATGCTACAGTCATACTTTCGAGTCCCGCTTGTTACGCGTTTGCGCATTGAATACTGTTTGACAGCTACTCACTAACGCACGGCAGGACTGTGGTTCTACGAGTTTGTTTCAAAACAGATGAGGTCTACCTCTACCTCTACCAAATTGACGCATAGATAAAAGTCGTAAAAATCTTTAAAATCCCACCACTCTCCACACACACACACAGTTTGTTTTCCGACTTAAGTCTAAAAGGAAGTACATCAGGCCTTTTATGGGGGTCTATATGTGTCCGATTTAAAATTGACAAATATTAATATTTTATTCTACATGACCAAAACATAATGAGCCTATAACATCTTTTATTTGCAAAGAAATTCATTCTGCACAGTAATACGTGCTATCCTAGGTGACGCATCAGGGTTAATTTTAGCATATTACGTGCGAGTCCACCCTAGCTATATGGTGTTCTGAAACTTTAGACATTAACAAAATGGTTCTAGCTTCACATTTTGATTGATAGTGTTTTCTATCGTGTACAACTGGAACAATTTTATAATTTAAGCTGTTTCTAGAAAAATTCTGATGTACCCCTTTTAAGACCATTGGGCATGAATTAAACAAACTTTTTTGCATAAAAAAAAATATAATTAGAATAAAAAAAAGTAGGTTTTGCTTAGATTCGAACCCATTCCGCTCGCTTTATAATCCATAATTGTATGGGACTGCCGCTCTCCCGAAGGAGCTAATAATCCTTTACACATTTTAATGATCTATAAGGTATTTATTCTAAAATCGCAGTGTCCGAATTGACCCGGTCTAAGATTTACACCCAGTCAGATCTTGTTGATTTGCATTCGGTGTCGCGCCGACACGATCGGCACACGTATTCACGATTATTTTACGACCGAAACAGTTATTTCGAGCCTATTGTATTTGGGGGGTGGGGTGGGGGGAGAGAATTTCTATAGGTAACTGTTAATCGCTGTTAGAAATATATCTGCACAAGGAAATTGAGATTATTATTTTTTCGTCAAAGGGTGAGGCCCATCGCATAAAGAGTGTATAATAATGTAGTAAAAGTTATAGCCGTTTTGCATTTTATGTGCACTTGTATATGTATATATATATATGTTAAAATAACTATGTATAGATGGATTTTCTTAAAAAACCCGTGTTAACAATTAATAGTTTTTGTATTTTTAGCACAATATACTCTATTATCAGTTACTTCTCTGCCATGTTTTAGTCAATTTCAAATGCAAGAAACTCATCGGGACTTTAAAATTCAAAAATCGTTGTCATCTGTCATTTTGATCAGTGTGATGTTTTGGAATCACGCTTCGTCCGTCGTCCGTCCGTTGTCTGTCCGTCGTCCGTCGCCGTCGTTATATTTTGCTTCTGATGACTTTTTCGCAGAAACCGCTTGTCGGAATTCAACCAAATCTTATATGAATTCATTAAACTGGATTTTATAGTTGCACCAACAGCTAAGGACATTTGGCGACATTCCAGCCTTTTATTGGTGGAGGAAAATCCCAGGTGCAAACCCGGGCATTTTTTCATGCACGTGCGCGCACCTGAGTAGGCCTGATACTCACAGGGCCAGGGGGAATCGAACCCACAGCGGTGAAGGACATGTTATTTCAAGCCTGAGACCACTCGACCACGGACGACCCCAAGTTTATTTGAAGCATCATTATATGTTTGTTCGAATGGTGCACCTGAGGTCATAAATGCCCCCGCAATGGGGCTTATTAGTTTCATTTAACAAATCTTAAAAAATCTTCTGCAAAAATACAAGATATAGAGCTGTGATATTTTGCATGTAACACTGTCTTATGGTCCTCTAACTAGTTTTTGTAATGGTGACCCTGAGGTCAAAGGACCCGCCCAGTGGTCACATATTAAACACGGACGGACGGAAAAAGCGGCGACTATATGCTCCCCCATAATAAACAATATAGTGGTTTTAGTTACAATATATTTTATATCAAAAACTATGGTAATAGTAAATGAAGAAAAAACCTGTGAAGTGGCCTCAATATAATGTCTCTGTGGTAATCAGTCAGCGAGAAGTAAGCAGTTAAAAAGCATGTTATCCATGATTTTTCAACGACAACATTCAGTTGGGAAATGTGTCTTTAACTTCATAGCAAGGGAGGTAAAGACTTCAGAATATTACACGGCGTTCTTCAAAATAAGCTGAAATCATATTCCGGAGAATAGGCAGCAACAACTTTTTACAAAGGATTGTAGCTTATGCGAATAGCATTACTGACCAAACCTATTAAATATTATATGAAGACTATAAAGGCCATGTATATTTCTTAAATATATAAATCCAAGAAAGATGGAAGATATGCGTTTGATGGTGTTGCAACAAGAGAAATAAATTATAAAATTAACTGGTTACAAATCTCAATCACTATCCTAGGAGAACAATACAGCGTATGAATATATTTTACGCAAGATCACGTGATGATCTTGTGATGATGATGATGATTGATCTATTTATAGAACGCACAGCTAAACGATGAAACAATAGATGAAATAGCTATATAAATAATGTATAACTTAAACAATGTATCGAGGAAATTATTTGAAATTTCTAAATGACATTACCTTATTTGTATCCGCACTAGAAAAAAAGAAACATCTGTTAAAATATGGGTCTTCTTTTTCAGGCAATGCGTCGATTCATCAGTGAGGCTGTAGTTAGGATTCGTGAAAAAACACGGTAACTATAGCTTGGTGAACAACTTCACCATGCTAATAAAACGAACGTGTTTGACATTTACACTGGGTTGTAAAAACAGGCTAGATCATCGTGATATTCTGCTCTTTGGTAAGTTTTATGGATGCATGTTTTATTTAAGGTTTAAGGGTGAGGGTCGTTCCATGTAAAAGCACTGGACTCGCGTCTTGTGGTAGGTACATACTACCATAGAGACATGATTCTCACGGCTACCACTAAACATGCAGTGTTTGTTGCAAGATGATGAGTTATAACCACTTTTGATAAACTGTCTAATACGTTTGATAAAGATTTTATGAGCGTGATAATGGCCAAGACGTTTACGAGCTTGTAAAATAAAATCATGTCACCATGAAAGTCAAGTTATGATAGTCCTTGTCGCAGAAGTTATTAAATTACTAAAGCACATCCACATTGCATAGTTTCTTTGAATCTACTATAATATCCAACATGGTTTTATGCTGGTGTCCGCCCTCCCACGAACAGCACGCATGTTGTGTGGAACATCGATTTAAGATGCCAAACCTTCAATGTTATTGAGCCGGAAGCAACAGTAAATCATAAAACATGTTCAGCAAAATAAAACATGAATAAACAATGAACCCTGTATCATTTTCCAACAGATAACTCTGTATAGTATTCCAGCGTTCTGCACTAACAATAGGTATGTAAACATTTAAAACTGTAACTGTATCCGAGACAGTGTTGTTAATATTGACTTTTCACTTTTATCTGACGAATAAAACACTTTTCTAAATATCTATGTAGTTTGTGGATTGAAACTTTGACATGCGTCTTATAAGACATGAAATATATTTGTTTTACACGAATCCGTTTGAGTGTCGGTTTTTTCTAACATGGTGGCCCTTCCGGTGGTACTTGGTGGTTGTTGCTGACGGTGTCTGCTGTTGCTGATGGTGTCTGCTGTTGCCGATGGTGTCTGTTGATGCTATTTACGCCAGCGATGTCTACATGCATACTACTACGATGTGATATCTTCTACAACTATCTGGAAATCTGAAACAATAGAGCAAACCAAATATAGAAGCATGTCAGTGATATGAGAGTATGGTTTGGTAGCACATACAGTGGCGTAAGAGCGTTTCAGACATTAGGAGATGGGGGTGGGGGGTGACTGAACATTTTCAATATTTATATAAGAATATCACTTTTGTTTTTGCTTGTTGGACATTTTAATGATTAAAACATACGGGAGGTGTTCATTATATTTGGTCAATTGTAGTGTTAATCCTAGGAAAAGTACATGATTTAAAAAAACATTCTTCACATTCCTTCAAAGTTCTCTCCATTAGCTTGTATGCAAATTTTTAAGCGTTTTAGCCACATCTGGAATCCTTTTTTGTTACTACAGTTTATGTACACCCCTTATAGCCATTGGTAAATTTCTGGCCCATTGGGACTTTCGGTCAGGATATTTTCTCCCTGAATGATATATTGTCAGTAGTGGAAAAATAAAGAAGTCACATGGGACAAGGTCAGGCGAGTAAGGTGCATGCGGGAGTATATAGTGATATTTTCCTGTTCCAGAAACATAGTCACAACAGCCGCTTTGTGTGCTGGAGCATCATATAGCAGAAAATGTGACGGAGTCCGGTTTTGGGGCTTCGCTTCAGGAAGTAAGCTTAGAGCTTCCTCACAACTTTGTTCCAGCAGAACTTGACAGTGACCCGTTTCCTCTTTGGTACGGCGACTTATACAACTGGTCCATCTATTGTGAAGACAACTGGTCCATCTATTGTGAAGACAACTGGTCCATCTATTGTGAAGACAACTGGTCCATCTATTGTGAAGACTACTGCGTAAAGAACTTTACGGTCACTGTTGATTCTCTTCTCAATTCATCGTACGTGTATTTGGAAAACATTCTCAGCAGCTGCCGTGCATTTTTCACACAAGTCTCCTTTTGCTCCTCAGACAGAAATGGTGTATACAGCGAGCTGTAATTTTCGTCACATTAAGAGTTTTCCTTTAAATGAGATGAACCTTTCCTAATGATAAGCCAGACATCCTAGCTATAGGTCCCTGATCGTATTCCGAGCGTTTTCGGCCAAAATTGATTAGCAACACTCTAGGTTTGGTGCTGTTGCTAACTGGACGTCCAGATTTTGTGGCATCTACCCGGCCTTGAATTTAGACACCCAGTAGTAAACTGTCCTAGAAGATACCTGCGAATATCCATAAACTTGGACAATTTCATTGTAAATTTACTTTGGCCTGAAACTGAGATACAACGAGATTTACTTGTTTTTTTTTACCTTATGGAACAGAGGCTGTAAAAGGCCTCGTACTTACCTATTGAAAACGTTTACTGTTTTTCCCAACTGTGGAAGATTTTTTTCCCAATCAGAAATCAACAGTCTCTCAGAATTTGAGAAAAAACATTAATTCTGCAATGTTTTTTTTCCTTCAGTTAAATCAGTTCTGACTGAGTGATTATAACAACTAATGCATGCAAAAATAAATAAAGCATAGTATTGCCATATTTACAAAATGGATGAAATATTACATACTTCCCAAAATGTGAAGTAAAAGTGCGTTTTATATAGCCCCGACTTTCTACTGAATTTACAGCGCGATTACAAACCATAATTTTACACAGTAGTCAATGACTGGCTCGAGTGTTTCAAATTGTCATAGATTTTGACTGCGTACATGTATACCGATAAATGTAGTGTCGTTCGATAGAGAATGGATGAGAGGGCTGGAATGAATAGCTCTACGCAAGCGTGAACTCCAACTAATCACCTCAGTTGCTCTTGTACTGACAACATACTCGTATACTTGTCCATGTCAATTGGCTAATTGTAGGTCTTGAGACACGTAACGTGTCTATTTTTTTGAATGGGGTGTGGGGATGTGGGTGGGGGGGGGGGCGGTGCGGGTTGGGGGGATCAACACATACTGATTTGGCAAACTATTGGAAGGAATCAGCACATACTCTGTCCCCACCACCCCCATCCACCCATACGCTCATGTATAAAGCTAGGACACGCACAATAACCTGATGTTATCTATTCAATATATATATGTACTGTATATATACTATTGCACAAATCGGGTTTCAATACATTTCAATCGCGCCGTCTGGTTAAGTTTCTACATAACTTACATGAATGGTTTACCTTTTTAAAACGTATATAATATCTTTGTACAAAGTTGAGAAACTAATCGCATATAAAAACTTAACAAGAGCTGTCAGAGGACAGCGCAGCACGACTATTCGAATTTTCAGAGAACAAGAAATGATACACCCGTCATACCATCAAAAAAAAGTGAAAGCAAAGGGACGAGCTGGATGTGTCAAAAAGGAAAACATTGGACTTTTCATTAAACCAAGGGCCACATTTTTTCTGTGATTATACGGAGGTGATTTCATAATAACCCTTTCAAAGGATACATAATGCAAATTTTATATTAAAAGTTGAAAATTTGAAGAAAATATGTTAAAAGTATATGTAAATGCATTTGACCTTTGATCCCTTTGTGACCCTTGTGACCTTTCATCCAATGATCTTGAACTCAATAGATACGATCATCGTCCCATTTAATAAAGTATGCAAGTTTGATGATGATTGGATAAAAAATGTTGAAGTTATTTGCATGTTAAGAAATGCTGACGTAAACATTAACCTGACCTATCAACACATAAATGCAATTTGTGACCATGAACTTTGACCTATAGACCCCATAAGATCCTTCGAACAGTCGAGCTAAAGATATCAAATTATTTGTAAAGTTAACTAGAAAAGGTGGGAAAGAAGACCAGCGTCTACGCTGGTTGTATCCGTCTGTTATGCCCAGTAAGTGTATATATGGTTACTCAACGGTTTACAAGTTATGGGTGGGGAAGGAGTCCGGGGTGTATGCTGGATGAATGGTTGTATCGGTCTGTTCATGCCCAGTAAGTGTATAATGATTAAAGGGTGGGGATCTCAATGGTTACTAAGTTATGACTCACACCCTCAATGTTTCACCTCTTGTGTTCCCCCGGGGCGGGTCCAATTCTGACCCCAGGGTCACCATTTTTGCAAAATTGGTAGAAGACTACTAGACGATGCTACATACAACATATCTAAGCTGCAGCCCTTTTTGTTTCGAAGAAGAAGATGTTGAAGTGTTTTCCTGTATACTTCTATGTAAAAATCACAGGTGCCAGGTTGTTATCAAAAAAAGCTTTGTAAAATAGTTTGATCAAAGACACAAGCTATCCGAAAAACTACTTGAGAAGTTCTGAAAAGCCTCTTGCCTCCTGCAAAATGTCGAAAATTTAGTCAACGAACTATATTCCACACGAGGTATGACTGCTGCCGTTTTTTAGCCGGGACGGAAGTTTGTAATTTTCCCGTAATTTATAGACTGTTTACCGTCACATCTGCATTCGCAACTGTCATTGCAGGGAATCAGACTAAAATGGTACCTACATAAATCAGCGTTACGTTGTAGAATCCGGTACCAATAAATTATTACGCACTTCCGCCCCGGCTAAAATGGCAGCTGTCATACCTTGTATGTTATAGGTGTGAAACCACTAATTATTTTCCCCATAGATTCCAATGTTAAAGTGGCACATAGTGATCATTTGCTGCAAATTCAACTCAAGTATGGATAATGCAGCAGTGTAATGTTCATATAGAAAACTAAGTTTCCTCCTGAAAAATCACCAGAAAAGGTGGGGTCACAAGACATATATAAACGTTCTTGTTTGTTTACTAAACGGGTCAATGGTAAATCTGTTTTCATTGATTGACTGTTTTCATTGTTTACAAAGTGTAAGCATACAGTTGAAATTTCGAAAATGTTCATTAGTTATCCAGTAAAAGATATGAATACGCTTCTTATACATACAACCATAATATCGAATAGAAATGGGCAGTTTTCCCCTATTTATAATACCCATTTCCATCAAAAAAGGAGGGGATTACTTTTTATTATAGGAATACATTCGACTACACCTCGGAGGTTTACATGTTATTAGTGGTGGTAAACCTTTAAGGGAAGAAAACTTGTTCATAATTACTTTTCTTAAATGAGGATTTTTTGTTGTCATTTTCATAACAAGCTTAAAAACACCTACTTCACGCAAATCGAATGAGTATTTGCCGAGATATGGTCTTGTGAATACCAAGGACAATAGTTTGAAATCGACAAAATTCTGAGATATTTTTTTAAACTTTTACACTATCTGAATTGTCATACCAAATGGCATTTCTTGTCAATACTCCATATTTAATAGATCAAATGTTTAGAACATTTAATAGACGTAAATAAAATATAAATTTTAGGTACAATTAGGACGAGGATAATGCCAATTGATGTCGATTTTCATGCCAAAATTGATTTTTTAAGCAAATTCTTAAAAATAAAGTAGTTGCCGAAAAAAACAATTAAATAGGGTGTATTTGTGCAAACATAGACTATATTTGGGTAAATCGTATACGATTTGATAACAATGAATTTTAAAAATGGCTGCAAAGTTCATATCTGCGGCTAATATATATTTTTTTCACAGATTATATTAATTTATAACATACGTAACTATAAAAATAAAGTATTTGCCGAAAAAAAACAATTAAATAGGGTGTATTTGTGCAAACATAAACTGTATTTGGGTAATTCCGGTGTATTTGGGTATATTTGGGTAAATCGTGCCGCCCTAACAGAATGACCGGCTTGTTATATTAAATCATGTCATAAAGCACTATATAAATTACCGGTCAATAGTATACTATACAACTATTAAATTCCTTAGAATTCAATGGTTAGAGTTATGAGCGGTAGCTAGCATATATCACTACCACTCATGAACAGTCTCAATCAAACCGAGACTGCACTATTTCGTATGTGTCGTGCTCGGCCGTTTCCAAAGGTCCATTATCATACTCTTTTTTTATAGCACAGTGGCGTTGCTTGTGCAGTGTGGCGGCAGTAAAACGTCTCCCCGCGCTAGCAATCAGTACTGTTATTCATTCGATCTTTGGAGATCGCTGAGCCCGATACTTATAGTTAGTTATCGGTGGTACATTTTCAATTTCTTTTGTTTTCTTACTTAATTTTTGATTCGGTGGTTCCACTACTCAGGCCGATAAAAGGCTCTGGGTATTGTTTATCCACTCATAGGATATGTTGTCTGCTTTTTATACCCAGGCTTCATAACCGCTGCTCCCAACTAAATGCCATTATGTTTATTTCGCTCTTCGGGGCATTTCATTTTATTAGATACTGGGACCATACGCCGTACGCCATGGGGAATACATTAAAGAAGGCTAACTCCATGTCCACCGCCATATGCATGCCGTCTTCGGGATGGTTAAACTTTTGTGCTGTTGATTTTATGAATATTGAGTTCTGCTCAACCCGGGGCTAGAGGACGTGAGCGGCAGTTAGCATATTTCACTACCACTCATGAACAGTCTCAATCAAACCGAGACTGCAATATTTCGTATGTGTCGTGCTCGGCCGTTTCCAAAGGTCCATTATCATACTCTTTATTTATCAGAGTGAGTGACTACTGACCCGAGAAGGGTACTGTTGTACTAGGCGTCAAAGTCTCAGATGTACTAGTTGTATCTTGGGTGGTACATGGCAATGTGACAAAGCAAATGTGATAGTGACCTTGGCCCTCCAAGCAAAGGGCAGATAATAATTTTTAGGTTCAATTTTTGCGTTTAGGTCACTTTTCACAAACTGTATGCACTAGACCTTTAAAACTTTGCTTATAGTTGTATCTTGAGTAGTACATCGAAACGTGACAAAGCAATGTGGAAGTGACCTTGACCCTCCAAGCAAGGGCAGATAACCTTATAATTTTTACCTTCAACTTTGGCGTTTAGGTCACTTTTTCACAAACTGTATGCACTAAGACCTTTCAAACTTTGCTTATAGTTGTATCTTGAGTGGTACATTGCAACGTGACAAAGCAAATGTGGATGTGACCTTCACCATTCAAGCAAAGGGCAGATAACTTTAATTGTTACATTTATGTCACTTTCTCATGAACTAGAATTATGCACTAGATGTTTTAAACCTAATTTATAGCTTCATCTTTGGAAGAAAACATATTCTATTTTTACATAGTTATGTCTTCGGTAGTGCATTATTTTTTTGGATGCCTGGATTTCATCTATGACCTTGACCTACTTTTTGGAGCTGATGATTTTTAGTTTACTGGCCAAAGGCCTTCATTTTTTCATCCGGTCTTTATCAAACTTTACCGGAGTGTTAATATCAATGAAAGCTCGCACATTTGAAAACCAGCCAGATCGGACCAATAACAGCGGAGCTGTGGCCCTTGATTTAGTTTTTGCCCCGTTAATACGATAGGGCTTTCATTTTTCATCTGATCTTTACCAAACTTTACCAGATGTTTTGGCTTTTGTTTTTTTATTAGTAGTATATATATATATATATATATATTTTTAATAGATATATTTTTTTTTGTTTTTAATTTTCATTTATTTATTTATTTATTTATTTTAATTAACATATTTTTTTTTTTTTTTTTTTTTTATTAATTTTCATATTTTTTTATTTTTTTATTTTTTTTTTAATTTTCCCTTTTTTTTTTTTTTTTAAGTGATTTTTTGTGGTTTTTTAATTTTCATATTTTTTTTTTGTTTGTTTTAATTTTTAGTGATTTTTATTGATTTTTTTTTTATTTCATTATTATTTTTTTTATTTTATTTTTGGTGTTAACGTCATGTTAGCAGTAAGCATTGCTGTGCCTATTGCATTTTTTTCCGGCTCGTTGATTTTTGATGGAGTTACGGCCCCTTGACATTTTTTTTTTAATTTCTTGTCGGCGCTACTCCTCCTAAACGCCTTGTTGGATTCGACGATAAACTTGGCAGGAAGCATCGGTAAGATGTCTAGTTGTGCATATCGCGCTTTTGTTCCAGTTTGCTGATTTATGACGGAGTTATGGTACTTCGACATTTTTACTTTAAATTACTTGTCGGCGCTACTCCTCCTAATGGCTGCGTCACATTACACTCCGATTAGGTTTACGATGGGGTACCGGTGTCTAAACGGGCTGAAATTGCCAAATTTTCAAAGGTCTCCGGCCGGTGACCCTCCGGTTGGACACCGTAAGGATAGCGTAGGGCCGATAGCCGACCGGATATCGCACGGCTTTTGCCCGTATACCGTACAGTCACCGTACGATAGCCGATAGCCGATAGCGTAGGCCGATAGCCGACCGGATATCGCACGGCTTTTGCCCGTATACCGCACAGTCACCGTACGATGGTTGCAAACCGGCCGGATACCGGACGACAATTGGACATTTATCTTACGGTAGTCGGCCGATTACCTTAAGAATATCGGACGGTGTCCAGAATGAAGATGCCAAAGGTTTTCACCAGGTGACCGGGCGAGTACCCTTCGGAAACCGTCCGAATACCTACCGGACCACGCAGGGTGTATGACCACCCCCTTCTTCCCTGACAGGATTGAAATGTTTCTCTCCGATCTCAAATTATCAACGGTGTCCCACCGATGCCTCTATCTCGGACGGTCCCCGCTTGTAATGTGACGTAGGCATAAATCAGGAAGCCTCAGTATGGTGTGTAGTTGTGCAAAGCATGATATATCAATGGACTTTTTGACAAGTTCTAAAACCAGTTAGATTTAGTTAGTGACGACAGGTTATGGCCCTTGATTTGTTTAAATCTGTAGTTACTTTATTTTTTATCTGATCTTTACCATATTTTGTTTAGAATGTTAATATAACACACCCTCACACCCCTTCACCCCACACCCCACCCATTTTTATGAAATTTCATTCATAGAAGAAAGTTGGACAAATTAAAAAATGCCCATGCCAGACTTGACAAAGCAGTCTTATTGCCCATGATTACCAGGTGAGCGATCTAAGGCCATCCTATCCCTGTTGTTTTTGCAATGTTTTAAAAAAAACTACTGATGGGAATTTTATGTCGACAACCCTTGATATAAGAGCCGTTTTAGTAAGTAGAGCAGCCACAGGCCCTCTTGGGCCTCTTGTTTTTAATAAAATGGTATTTTGTATTTAAACAAGTGCACTTAAATGTCTTCTCAGCAACCGGCAAACTCGATTGTTTTTAGTTACTAAAATGTTTACAAACTTTCATTTAAGCATCGTTGACCTTTCTATTTTTAAGTCCTGCCCCCGTTAGGCGAGACATGTGAATCCACGGATTTCTTGTAATTATTTTGTTGTGGGTAATGTGTCATAGTTCATGCATCAGGCCAAACAAAAAATACCTGTGTTTCCGGTGGCCCGACCAACCCTATTTTTAAGGAGCCGACCATAAAACTTTTTATGAAAAAAAAAATTCATTCACAATCTTTTTTTTTTTATCACAATATATCGAGGTAAACTGACATCGCAGAGCAACTTTCAGCTGTATCATCAACTTGTATGGGGTTTATGAGATAAATACATGTAGAATCTCACAATATCTTGCTAAAAAAAAATGCCTACATACCGACCCTATTTTTTTTGAGCATGCAATAGGAAACACACCTATTTTTTTGTTTGGCCTAATAGAGAAACTTCAGTATGAAGAATTTAAAAATGTTTTCCTTTGAATTTGTCATGTGTACAATGTTCAACCTACAAGTAACTTAAAATGACTAGCACACTATTTTTAAGAGAAATACTATAAGCTAACTGCTTGCTTTATTTTGGGCAAACAATTCCTGAAAATCAACAATAATTTCATTTTGTTATAGACAAAGTTAAACCCGTTAGAGGTGACCGCGTAAAACAAGTTTTGTTTCTGTGGAGTGTCTTACAGAATATTGTTTTTATCATTTCAGTTGAATGGAAGTAAAGCAGTGTGCTTTTTACACTTTCCGGATGAAGATTAGGTCAGAAATGGGTGTCACAGATGTACACTAGTTGTATTTCAAATAAGAAAATCTCTGTTAGGAGTGGAATTACAAACTATTAACAGACAGCAGTATGACCCATAGAGCCCTAAATGTTTCGAGAATATCTGGCCTTTTCTACCAAGCGGTGTTTCACTGAAGAACATTTCACCATTCCGTGGTAAAGTTGGGTAAACGTGTTTCATGTTGAACACACTATGCCCATAATTAAGGAATTCCACATCTTTGACTAAACAATTCCTCTGACCGTGACTGGGATCATGCATCAAACATGGACAGTTTGCGAATTATTAGCCTTTTCCAAGATCCTATTATTTTGTAAATTCTCAAAAAATGTGAAAATGTCTTGAAGCAGATTTCATGGCATAAGCACTTTTTCATGTGCACTTCTCAATCGACAAGTTAGTGGTCAACTTATTGGTTCAATGAACTTATATGCGAAGGGTTGAAATAAACATACTCATTCAAACACACAATGGATTTATTCCTGAATAATTGGTCATTGCCTTTGAACCATATTCATTTCAAGCCTTCAATTAAAGATAGGATTAAATAAGTCGGTATTCTTTCTTAATATCAGAAGCAATATCATGATCGACGGGTGTTCCTTTAAAATGTGTTGAACTGTTTAATTTATGCATTTTAAAGTATTGAGAAAATTCAATATTGTAAAAATAAAACAATTATCATCATTTATTTGTCACTTTTCTATAATTGTTTCAATATCAATTTAATATATAAATTAATCATAGCTAAACTGCTAAAGATAATTCTGATACATAGTTACCCTAAGAGATAACCAGTCCATTTCTTGAATTCATCTGATGCTCTCTTGAAAGAAGTGGGTTTACCTTCCGTTATCACATCATATTAGGTTATATTGGTACAGCAACCTCAGTGGGAGATGAGATGAAGTTTCCCATCAGACATGCCTCCGCCAGAGAGCATACCCACGGGATGCAGAGGTCTGAAGCACTAAAGCCGAGGCCTTATCCACTGAGCTACCGAGGCCGCTGATGCTATCTTGAACTTGCAAGGCTGTATATAGTATTGTTAGAGCTGAAAGTAGTCACAACAACCCCAAACATTGACCACATTACAGTGACATTTGACTTTTTCCACACTTTAAGAAATTATATTTAATGACAAAATTAACAATTTGTATCGTGTACCGGTACTATGAACATGATGAATCAATAATTAGTTATGTTTTAAATTTAATAAAACAAAAACTTAATAATATGAGGAAGTTGTCAAGTGTGCCTTTAAAGTTAAGTTTTAATACTATGTATATAAGATTGGATAAGAGTGAGATCTTCCGCTGTTAGTTACACATGTGGTAATACAACATCATGCCCAGGGTTCGATGATTTGTGATACGCGTAACGGGTTGTAGAAATTATAAGGAGCACATGTGCGATATTACAACACTTGTTTTCAGTGGTTTCTAAACAGGTACTCAGAAGATGATTTTATTTTAAATAAAAGGCAAGTTCCGCGTGGCATAATCTGTATGTGTTAAATTATTTCTAATTTAATGACTACCGAAAATAACTAGTCACACGGACCGATGGGCTTTCCAGGACGCTCGGTCCGTACAAAATAACCTGGTTTCGGACCGACGGACGCCCGTTAAGGTCGAACCCTGAATTATCTATTATAATCGCATGTGATACCATTTGATATTTATAAAAGTATGACTGAAGACAACTGAGGAAAATTGAATTTAATCATACATGACACAACCAAACCAGTGACAAAATAAAAGTACAAGATTGTATGTGTTATAAGCAACCATTAAAAGATAACCAACATGTAGGTTTAATTATTTGCCCGAACAAATGTATACTTGTACATTATTAAAACACCAGACACAAGCAAAATGTGAACTTCAAGTAATCCACCATCACTCAAGCCTGACACAAAGTAATTTTCATAGAAAATTGTGGTACTTCAGTACAATTTGTTAAACTTAACACGCATAATCAGAATACTTCTGTTGTTGTCCATAAATTTAATTTAGTCTCGTCACTTTCTTCCCGTTATTCCCAGTTATCCTTGCACTTCAGCATAATAGTCTCATTGGTATGTGCTACCAAACCATCCATGTTCTGAATGGAAAGATGTTAAAATGCTCATCAACACATCATAGGTTATTTAGAGCCACCAAGAGATAGATGAAGAATAAATGACGTAAATAGAAATTCACGTCCTCCCCTTACTCCGGTTTATGTCACCATCAGACGGATGCGGCTACGTGCATTGCCAAAGAACACACCAACGAAACTCGGTGGCACCGCAGAGGTTTGAACCCGGGTCGTCAACATTTTAACCCACAGGCAATGGCTTGTATTTTGAGTCAAGCCTGTAAGTCTGCCCTACACCAACTCCCAGGCAGTTTTGATAGTGTAGCTTTTGCAACACCGGATTCAGGTTAATCTGAAATGAATAAATTATGTCTAATAAAATTGCTGCATTTAGAAACAAGTGGTCAGTTATTTTCTTCAAAATTGGGTTCGCGAATTTTTTTAATGAAACTATTGCTAGAGGTATAAAGATAAATTGATGTGCAGACAATTATATGCAGTATAATTATCTGTTATTTTTTTGTAAAGATTGCTGCATCTTTAATACATTTTCTTCAATATGCCAATGCATAACAGTACCACACAATCATTCTTTTTGATAGCAAATACAATATATTTTTGTCAGAAGTATCTCAAACTTACTATTTTACAAGGACATGGAACACTGTTCAGTTTTTGTCCCAATTGGAGCTTCTCTGCACTTGCCATTGATGATTTTCCCTTCTATCCAGAGATGTATTCTATCCACTGAAACAAAAAAATACCTTTTATTTCATATTTTGATTCTTAATACATGTTTTCAGTTATAAATGAATATTTAAACTACTGTCCAACATGTAACCTACATGTAGTACAAAGTGTGTGGATGCAGGGTGGGTGGGGTAACTGAAAAAGGCTCTGGGCAGTAAACGGATATCTTCGCTTGTCATGTTTATTGATAAACACTTCAGAAATTATATAAATATAATCTAAATATTAACGTCCTTTTTTCGTTGAAACATGAAGCTCGCAAATGTTCCTAATTTCTCAATAAAAATACACCCAGTCGAATCGCCAAATAAAAGAACTTTAGAAATGCCATGCCCATTCAACTCAATCGTCCCTAAAAAAAAGTTCTGTTGGGTAATATATCTATAACAAATTGGCAAAAATAAGTAATATTGGTAAAATAAAACAATATCCGATGCTTGCTTCTTACCTGTAACTGTTCAGAAAATCGGCAATGTATGTATACGCCAACATGCTACGTGCGACAACACAACATTACACAGCGTGTTGAAAATGTGTCCTTGTTATGACGTCACGCAACTTGACAGGGGAGATAAATCGATAAGTGGCCTACTTATTGGAAATCCATTGTTTTCTAGTTTTGGCCGGGATTGCTTGATAGTTGCTTTGTTTGGAGCAGAAGATGGACGGCAAAATTCACAGGCAGTATTTATTTTATGAACTTTTATCGTACATTTGTATTCAGTGGGCGTCGCCATCTTGGTTGGCGGTTATGACATCCGGTTAGCTTTTATGTTTCTCAAACACTAACTTGAGACTAGGATATGATTTTGAAGTTACTTTACTAGATGTAGTTATTGTAACTGATCATTAATTTTAAAACAATATTAATTTGATAACGAGGTATAATAGGGGCATTAGTTAACGTTGGCGTATAACTCAGTGATTGTAATTACACGATTGTATTGATAATGTTGTATATTAGGTGCATTAGTTAAAGTAACATGCCCGACAACAACAGGCAACTTTTACAACCGATGCACACCGTTTCTAAGCCGACGGACGATAAGATATATATGTAACTAACATATGTTGCGAATCCGAACTCTTAACTACAATATAAACATCTATATCGGCCAGCCAAAAACATCGCCCGTTTGTTATTGTTTGAAGATCACCATTTTGAATTCGGCGCTCGGAATCCGTTCGATAAAGTTCGGAGCAAGGTCGCTTTGCATAATTTATGCATCAATGCGTACACTGATACTGATGACGTTTACCGCTGGATCCGGTCTACATACATGAAAAATGTCAACAGTGAGTATGTTTTTCTCCGTAATTCGAAGACCTACGAACGAAACGGAAATATCTTTATATTTCTATGTCTGATATTATAAATTTAATATACTATTTAATTGGAAACCACGAGCATTTACCATGCAAATAGAAGTAATAGGAAAATGCATTACGCTTTGTTGGAAACATGAGGGTGGGGTAAGCCTGATCGCGTGATCATGCGCTGTAATGGGGATTATTTAACACACGTCAGTAGTGATAATGATTTCTAAGATTTATATGTAGCATTGTCTGACCGGTTAGCTCAGTCGGTAGAGCATCGGAACGGTAGTCTGAAGGTCCCGGGTTGAAGCACCGGTCTGGCTGCACATCTTTCTACCATGTGACACAGATGAAATATTGGTGATTGAGTAATGTTTATGAACTGCCGTCCTTTTTTTTTTTTTTATCACAGGGAGTTCAAAAAGTTTGACCAAAATTCCATATCCCAATCGTTTATCTATAGTATATATATATAGATCAACTAATAGTTTTATCAATAAACTGTTGGTATATAGGATTTTGGTCAAACCTCTGTACTCCATTTGTGTTTCATTAGAATAACCCCTCGACTTTTGGTAGTTTATTAATAGCCGTCCCATAGATAAGGTAAATATGAATCTGGAACCTTGTCCTGCTGTACTATCAAATACATGCTTGACGGATAAACTATAATTATACACAAGACCTCTTAGTTTGTGAAGAGGCTATGAATTCAATGTGTTCAACCGCAAAACATCCATGCCAATTATGCTAATTTTAAAGACAGCGACCACTGACGAAGCGAAACAGTGACATTACAAAATCTGAACTCGAACCAACGTAGGTCAGAGGTCTGCAGCTCTAAAATGCCAGTGCTGCTCAGTTTTATTGAGTCTGTTTATGAGAGGTAATGAAAGATGCAACACCTTACACATCTTCTAGCACCGGCTTAAGCGATATTCTACTTTAAAGCCACAAATATTGGGCTTGATGATCCCAAAGGTACAATTTAAAAAGATAACAATTGCATATTAACATTGCTGAGGTGCAAAGGTATTACTAAATGATCTTCACAACTGAATAATGTATAGTGTACTAAAATAAGGGTGATATTGAAGGGATGTCATTGCAATTTGGAGAGCATGTTAAACTGAATATGATGGGTTCGAGCTCCACTGGAACCACTAGGTTTGGGGAAATACACTTACCTTAGTATCATATGCAGATGCTGTGGACGTGGTTATTGTCTGTATTGGGAGTGAGTCCTCCCAGCATGTTAGAAACCATTGCAATCTACTTAGTAGTAAGAGTGGGGTACTTGTACCAGATTTTTATGTATTATTGGAGAAGCTCGAGAAAACCCCTAGACTGTTTTTTAATGTATTTTACTGTATTCTACCAAGTATATTCCGTGTATATCATTGTGAAATATTATGTAATCAATATAAAATAGTGTTACATTCTTCTTCTTATTATTGTAAAATGTGGGGCGGGGTGAAATATTAGTTTTACGCCCCGCCAATTTGGCGTTGTCCGTCTGTCCAGAGCCATCTCTTACTAACTGCAGGTTGGATTTTCATTACTCTTAGTAATAATGTTTATCCCTATAGTGGGATCAGATGCGGCTAATTTTTTTTCGATGCCCTTTAATTGATAAAAACTGCTTAATTATTTCCGTCCGGAGCCATATCTTCATAACTGCAGGTTGGATTTGCATTAAATCTTGGTAATAATGTTTATCCCGATAGTGGGATGAGACGCGTCTATTTTATTTCCAGAATCGCCAAAGTTATTGCCCTTTAATTGATAAAAATTGCTTAACTCTGTCTGTCTACAGCCATATCTTGATAACCGCTTGTTTGATTTCATTAAACTTGATTATAGTGAGTTCTTTTATCAGTTTTCATCCCAAATTATTTTAATTGCTGTCATACTCATTTTAAAGAAATTTGAGGTCCAATGGCATTAACATTTATTGGAGTGGGCTAAAAATAGGGGGATGGAGGGGATGAGAATTAGTTTTTTTAGCTCTGCTGGCCAAAGGCCAGGCCAGCAGAGCTTATAGGATGCCGAATTGTCCGTCGTTAACTTTTGTCTTGTTAAGACGATAGGGCCTTCATTTTTCATCCGATCTTTACCAAATTTTAACAGATTGTTAATGTCAATAAAAGCTCGTAAACGTTTGTAAACCAGCCAAACCGGACCAGTAACAGCGGAGTTATGGCCCTTGATTTTGTTAAATATTCTATATTTTTCCTTGTTAATGCGATAGGGCCTTCATTTTTCATCTGATCTTTACCAAACTTTACCAGATTTTTTCTTTTTTTTTCTTTTATCTTTTTCTTTTTTTAAGTTTGCTATTTTTTTTTTATTTTTTTTTTTCATTTATTTTTTATTTATTTTTTTATTATCTCTACTGGCCAAGTTCGGAAACCAGCCAGATCGGTCCAGTAAGTGCGGAGTTATGGCTCTTGATTTAGTTAAAAATGTTATATTTTGTCTCTTTAAGACGATAGTCACTCGCTTCATTGAAGTTATAAGAGCCATATTAGCCAGTAGAGCGTCAACTGGGCCTCTTGTTCTTTTAATGCAGCCGTAATTTTCAAACCTGAATCGTAAATTATTAATTATGTAATTTATCTATCGAGGCTGCGAGTTTAAAAACATCGAGATTGATGTCAATATCTGTTCATCGTAATGACATAGGATAAACGCTATATGTTGGTTAGGGAACGCACATTACTTGTGTAGACACAGCATTTCTGTTGGTAGTTTCCAAATAGGTGTTCCTTATTCTGTTACAAATGTACACAATAAGGTTACAGTCACTAGTTTACAAGCAACATGTTTTATATTTTAGACCAGGTCAGATTCAAGCCCAGAAAGCAGCTCAGAAAGGAGAAGTGCCAGAGTGCGGGCAAGAACTGGTGTGTCTGAACATGCTGAAGCAAGCGCAAGTGCCGAGTTTGTGGGTGGCGCAAAGGGAAAAGGAAAAAGAGGCGCACAAGCCAAAGGAGGGAAAGGGAAGAAAGCTGCTGCTGCTGATGCTTCGCCAAACCGTGCATATGAAGGACTGCGCATTATTCAATCTCGGCAGACCAGAATGAAAAGGTGTTTATGGAGGCTTTTGTCTCTTTCTATTCACATGATGTTCAGTTATACACACTAAACAGGCACTAATTTGATATCCTCTATATACATCCTTGAACAGATAATTATGAACTGGCCGCTGTTTCGATAAGGTATAACAAAATCTGAAATAAATATTGCTTTTTACTTCAAATAACAGAAATTATCACTCGCCTCTTTACAAAAAAGTTTTAATTATTCCGATATTTCTTTAGTATTTACTACAGGTAGTGATCCATGTGAAGGTCATAAAGCAGTAATTTTATATTACGCTTTTTGTATTGAAATATTTATTTCCAGTCAATAAATAGATAATAAAATGGTTTTACATTTCTTTAGGCACAAGTCCTGACGATGAACACGGATCGATTAAGGAGTACTGTGGTGGGCATGATCGACCAGCATCCCAGCCTGGTTTTTAATGTTATGGGGCCAGCAGGAAGAGAGCCTGGAGGCTATCATCCCCAACCAGGAGGCACCAGTCCATACTGGTGTGTCTGTGGGCGGTGTCGACAGATGCCAACTGAACCCGAGAAAGTATGTTGCGCGAAGCAAACCTGCATGTCAGTGTTGCCGGTAATTGTATAGCATCACTCTTTTATCCATTTAAACAGTCTCCAGTATATTCAATAAATCAAGGGCAGTAACTTTTTCTGTTTCTAGTCTGATGTCTAATTTTGTCAACTCATCTGAGCTTTTAGCGATACTGAAATCTTGTAAACAATGTTTCAAGATAAGATGAAAAATGAAGGAGATAGATTGCAATGAAAACGAAAATATAGCATTTATCAAAATATCAAGGGTCATAACTCTGGTGTTAATAATCCGTTTTCTATGTACCTGGTTTTCAAGCTTTTCCAATCTGTCATTGATATAAAGACTGAGACAAAATAAAAGCACTAGTGGTAACAACATGGTTAACAGACTTACAACCAAGGACAACACGCCATTCATAAGCTTAACTGGCCTTTGAGCAGTATATAAACACTAGGAGAATAAATTAAACCTTAACTTTGCATATTCGTTACGGTTGTATTCAGAAGCTAAATAATGTTTCAGGATGTTCAAGTTCTGATACTGGACGAGGCGGTTTTGGCATTGGCACGTATGTACAGGCGAGACGTGTTAGTCTTTGATGACGAAGCAGATGTCAGGAAGGCAAATAGGCATCAGGCCTACCGCCAGTTTATACTGTGGCAGCATGGACGATTGGGGGCTTGGCAGAGGTTGGTTATACCATCCTGCTGTGTTTGGAAAATTAGGGACAAAGCCCCAGATGCTTTTGGCCAATACTGGGTTTATTCCGTCACATTTAGCTTGATTTAGTATGTTGACCAAGGTAAAAAGTATGTAAATATATTTTCTACTTGTAAATATGAATTGAAACATTGCTGTGTGGGGAACAGAAAACATGTTATGCAATATTTTATTTTAAAAAAATCATTTTTTCCTCACTATTATGAATTGAATGTTGTTTAACGACTCATCAACACAGTATAGGTTATTTAGAGCCGCCCCAGAGAGGGAAAGGATACATAGGAATCCTGGAACCGTGCCCTACTCTTAATATCGAATAGATTTCTATGGTTCTTTGACATGCTCGACCGATACACGGGACCGCCCGGTTTACGTCCCCATACGAAGGACCAGACTAAGGGAAAATGTCTTGCCCAGGAACACACTGTCGAAACTCAGTGGCACCATGGAGGATTGAACATGGAGCCTCTGGTTACAAATACGCCATGCTACCAACTGCGCCATGCCAGCCCCCTCGCTATATTTATTATAAAAACTGTTATAATGGTTGGCTATAATGATCCAGAGAAACCTATTGCTCTCTCTTGCTATAGTCAGTGTCTGTTTTTATTTACATAATTTTACCTTGGTCGAGTTACTGTGATCATATAGCTAGGACTTACTGAGGCTGAATGCTTTTATGTTTTATTATTCAATATTTTATTTCGTACAAACTAAACGACATACATGGTATAATGAAGCATAAAAGATGTCACTGACGCTTTTTATATTATGGAGACATTTTCACTGTTGGTGCTCAATAGTTATAGCTTATTAGATTTCTATCGAGGTACATGCAGGAGTTCTTCATATTATCTTTGCACCACTTTAGGAGAGCAGTATTTATCCGTGACAGAACAAGTGCATATATCCCAATACAAATCTAATAAGCTTTTTATTGCATATGCATTTTTGATATAAACATGAATATTTTTCATCAGAAACGTTAAGGCAAATATTTTTCGTAGCATCGCGCAATTTTTCACAATGTTTTTTATAAATATATAAATATCAATATATATCAATGATAAGTAAAAGAATATTATCACATAACGTCCCTTGTTAGCAGTGTCGAACACCCATTTAATATTCTATTGTATGACACACGTGTAATACAACCTTTAACGATTTTGATTGGTTATGTTAAACCTGTAACACTACGCAAGTTTATTAACTGAAACTATTTTATTTTATTACAAATTCACCCAGATCTGAGTCATTAACTTATTATTTGCGACGGCTTATACAAATAATGCACGTTATACAAAACATTGTTGTTGGTTTGTTAAAAAGTTGGCTCAAACTGCTATTTTGTAAAGAGGTAAAACACGAACTCTTTTAAACGTAACGTTATGTGTGAGCCCGACGTTACGACGTCACATATTTTATGCCGTTTTGGCGCTAAGTGTGTCTGACGTCGAGGCGGTTCTATGTCCATCTGATTTTTTACTAATTTGATTGCAATGTTATGTGATAAAAAGGATCTTAAACTCGTTCCCATTCCATATAATATTTATGAAACTCGTTATGAATTATTTTAATTTTAACTCACTAAAATGCTCGTTAAAATTAAAATAATTCACAACTCGTTTCATAAATCTTATATGAAATTGGAACGAGGTTAAGATCCGCTATTTATTATACCTCATGTTCAATTTCCGTAGATTGCATTTATAATTTTGTGCTGTCTTTTCAAGTCACTGACGTCAGCGGTCACCTTTTTTTTAATGTCAACCACCAATTCGCATTGTCGCCGTATTGGTGTATTTCTAATGATAAAATCCGACGTCACAATCAGTTTATAAACAGATAGTTTTTTTCGATTAATAATCAACATATCATACATAACTAACTATATTGGTGAACACTTAATTAAAATATATATATTGTCATGTTATTTATATTGTTAAAATGGTGATGTAATGTACAAAATTGTTTTGTTGACGTAAGCGCTTACATGAAAACTGGTTAAAAAAATAAAATGAAATGGACATTTTTTACATCTATATTTCACTTTCACCAAAAAAATGTTTTTTGGTATCTGCTTATAACAGAATAAATATAGCATCCCAACATTCTGAAAAGTAATGTCAACCTCGACTTCGCCTCGGTCGACATTATTTTCCTCAGGTTTACAATATCCACCGTCACCTTCACTGGGATGCATACTGATAACGTGTGGCATGTACCTCAGTCATACCATAGTGTGACAAATAACTCCGTCATAGCATAGTTTTGACATGCACCTTAGTCAAATCAGTGCGACATATACCTCATTCATAGCATAATGTGACATATAGCTCAGTCATAGCAGTAAAACATATACCTCAAAGCGTAGTGTGACCTCAGTCATAGCATACCGGTAGTGTGACATTTGTTTGAATGGTGTTTTACGTCATTTTCTACACATGTACGGTTATACATGAAGGTCAATTTTTTGTGGTGGAGGCAGACCACCCACCTTTCCTGTACTGTTACACCTCCCACCATCCGTAAGAATCAGCTCTTTCTCACAAGTCGAGCTCCTAGTGGGATTTGAACCCGCAGCGGTGATGTTTCCAACGCAGCGTCGTTAATCCCGCGCCACATATACCTCAGTCATGGCATATTGTGACATATGCCTGTCATAGCATAGTGTGACATATACCTCAGTCAAAGCATAGTGTGACATATACCTCAGTCATAACATAGTGTGACATATACCTCAGTCATGGCATATTGTGACATATACCTCAGTCATAACATAGTGTGACATATACATCAGTCATAACATAGTGTGACATATACCTCAGTCATAACGTATTGTGACATATACCTCAGTCATGGCAAACTGTCATATACCTCAGTCATGGCATAGTGTCATATCTCAGTCAAAGCATAGTGTGGCATGTACCTCAGTCATAGAATAGCAAGACATGTACCTCATTCATGGCATAGCAAGACATGTACCTCAGTCATAGCATAGTGTGGCATGTACCTCAGTCATAGCATAATGCTACATGTACCTTAGTCATAGCATAGCAAGACGTGTACCTTAGTCATAGCATAGCAAGACATGTATCTCAGTCATGGCATAGCAAGACATGTATCTCAGTCATGGCATAGCAAGACATGTACCTCAGTCATGGCATAGCAAGACATGTACCTCAGTTATAGCATAGAGTGGCATGTACCTCAATCATAGCATAATGCTACATGTACCTTAGTCATAGCATAGCAAGACATGTATCTCAGTCATAGCATAGCAAGACATGTATCTCAGTCATGGCATAGCAAGACATGTACCTCAGTCATGGCATAGCAATACATGTACCTCAATCATAGCATAGAGTGGCATGTACCTCAATCATAGCATAATGCTACATGTACCTTAGTCATAGCATAGCAAGACATGTATCTCAGTCATAGCATAGCAAGACATGTATCTCAGTCATGGCATAGCAAGACATGTACCTCAGTCATGGCATAGCAATACATGTACCTCAATCATAGCATAGAGTGGCATGTACCTCAATCATAGCATAATGCTACATGTACCTTAGTCATAGCATAGCAAGACATGTATCTCAGTCATAGCATAGCAAGACATGTATCTCAGTCATGGCATAGCAAGACATGTACCTCAGTCATGACATAGGAAGACATGTATCTCAGTCATGGCATAGCAAGACATGTACCTCAGTCATGACATAGGAAGACATGTACCTCAGTCATAGCATAGCATGACATGTACCTCAGTCATGGCATAGCAAGACATGTACATCAGTCATGGCATAACATGACTTGTACCTCAGTCATGGTATAGCAAGACATGTACTCCAGTCATAGCATAGCATGACATGTACCTCAGTCATGGCATAGCAAGACATGTACCTCAGTCATAGCATAGTGTGGCATGTACCTCAGTCATACCTTGGCATGCCATGTACCTCAGTCACACGATTTCGGGCAAACATAAATAAGGCGATAACCACTATACCTTGTTTTCTTTCTAGATCTCATCAGGTTTGCAAGTTAAAAAAAATGAAAAATGCTCCAATAAATTATTTTGTTTAGTCTTATAATATGTTTTTACTTATAAACTATCACTTCCAAGACATTTGCCATTTATTTTAGGAAAAGTACATTTTTTATGTTCATTATTTTTGTTTTATGACTCCTGAATTTTCTATAGCTGAAGTTCTATAGTTTATTCACCTTGGAAACATTTTCCCTTGTTGTCAGTCATACTTATATAAAAATGTGTCAAAGTAATTCCTACAAATGTTGTATGCAACATTATGCAGAGTAATATACTGATTTATAAAAAAAGATGCTTCTTCTGTTTTATATTAAAAGTCCTCTTCACTGTTTATACACAAGTATCATGATACTAACATATTAGTTCAAGTTTTCTCGAACCTCGACTTTTTCTCTCTTACAAGGATGTCTGTGGAAGGTGGTTCCTGTGGTGCCAAATGCCTTGAGATACGTCGAGGATCATCTGCTTCCATCTCTCGCTTCCTCTTCATGCCTATATTGTCTTCAATTCTCATAACCATCGCCTTCATCAGAATCCTGGCAACATGGCGATAATTCTTTTTCACCTTTATTGGGAATACTGACCACCTATCACTTTTTTTTATTGTAGCATCGATGATACCTAGAGAGAGAGAGAGTTACAATTTGTTTGTTTGTTTAAATGTTGCTTTACATCATTTTTCAGCAGATTTAAGGTTATATATGACGGTTGACTTTTTCACGGTGGAGGCAACCATCCACTTATTCCTGGGGTAGAACCAGTAATGTGAAACAACAGCTATACGTGCGGGGCGGGTGGATGTGGGGAGGGGCTGTTATAGGTTTATAATTTAAAAAAAAAACGATTGGCTATTTAAATGTGGCGATAGCACATTTGGTACCACCTGAAGCGCTCAGGACATTTATTGATAACAACCAATTAATAAGCCGGTAATGCTGGGCCCGGTTTTATGAAACAACAATGTTCATATATGTCCGTCACACTTTCTTGTACGGAGCGTATATTCAAACTACTGAAGAGACTGCAATGAAACTTCACAGAATGATAGAGGGGCAATGAGAGGAAGTGCAGAGTGCAAGAACCGTAACTCTATCATCATTCAAATTATAGTTATTGCCCTTTGTAATTTTTATACTTAGAATTTGTCTCTGGAGCTACATAGTATTCAGTACTCGGTCTCTAAAATAAGGAGTATTGAGTACTCGGACCTCAAATTAAGGAGTATTCGGTACTCGGGGGGGTAGGGGGGTTACATCCTCTGGTGGGTTTATGAACCGACATCTAAAAACGTATGTATTATTACAGCCTAACCCGTCCGGTGAAAATAAACCGTCCGGTACAGATAAGCCTCCCGGAGTGGAGCTAAGCCTTTAGGGTGTGTAAGCCCTTTAGATGATTCGACACTAGAATCAACATATAACGTTACGAGCGGTGCAACATGGCCAGGTTATAGAATCGACAACCCCCGGGACACGAGGTGGGGCCCTTTATCAGTCCTCACTGGAGGAACATCATCCACAACCTCAGTGGAGGTTAATCATCATTATATCGCGTCATCAACCCTTATAGTTCCCGCATCATCATATTCATGAGCTCTCGCGCATCATAGTTATCGCGCTAGATCATAATTCGTGTGAACATCAGCATTGTTATAACTTTAACAACACTTTAGTGTCGTATATAGTCGGTCGACACATTCAGTACTTAGAACGTCTTAAACGTTCATGAGAACAATATTTTCATATTTCATCTGTGTATTCGCTTGTGTTTATTTTGATAATTGTATATTTTAAAAGTTGCATTAAACTTATGTAAATGCATTCACCGTCATTGATTCTTTCCTGAATTAGCCCCAACCACTATGGTCATCTTGCGACAGTCACTGCCGTTAAAAACCACGTTAAACAACTTATGACAACTCTATGTTTCATGTATAAGTAAGTAAGTTAGTAAGTAAATTCTTTATTTATAGAGGGTGACTCAATTGGCATAGCCACTCTTTCTTGAGGCCCTCTTAATACCATATTTACAAATATGATACAACAAAATAAACGTAATTTATCAAATAGCTATAGGCATAGTTATGAACACATATCAAAACATATGACAATGTGATATTTTAAAATGAAACGCTGTCTAAAATCAATATTCATGACATTGTATAATTGTGCATGCTCTTCTTTGTAATTTTATAATTATATATACATTGGTGTTTGAAGAGTTTCCCCAAATAGCACAGCAACAATTAAGATGATGTTGTATATATGCATTGTAGAATAATAAACTATGTTCCTGTGATATATACGAACGTATTCTGGATAACAGCCACATACGTGACGATATCGTTTTGGAAATATACTGAAAATGATTATTCCACTGCATATTTTCATCAATATTTACACCTAATATTGTGTCGCCTGTTGTCATTTTTAACTCTATATTTTCATAATTAAGCATCAATTAGTTTTATTTTGAAACCTGTCGGGCGGTCTGTCTTTCAACCAATTAATGTATGATTAGATCATATGTCCTACCTTCGCCTGTGTAAAAAACGTGACATATTCTTATTCGAAAATTCGAAAACTAGGAATAATAAAATGGCATATTCTGCATGAAGAACGAATATAATATCTAATAAGGATCATCTAAAAGTAAGATCGACGAGGATGAGATTCGAACTCACGCGGGCAGAGCCCAATGGATTAGCAGTCCATCGCCTTAACCACTCGGCCACCTCGTCGCATATAGTGCGTATCTGAAGTTATCTAAATACAAATACACTAAATATTGAAAAGATTGACAGCTGTTAAATATTGTTCTCCCATTTCTGCTCTGATATTCAAGAAAAAGAATCTATCATGGGTATCCGGTGAAGATAGGGAATTCCAACCTTCGGTATAAGTGTTTTAATCTTAACCGAGGCTCTGTATAGTGTTTTAATCGGAACCGAGGCTCTGTATACAGAGCCGAGGTTCCGATTAAAACGGGAATTCCAACCTTCGGTATAAGTGTTTTAATCGGAACCGAGGCTCTGTATAGTGTTTTAATCGGAACCGAGGCTCTGTATTGTTTTAATCGGAACCGAGGCTCTGTATAGTGTTTTAATCGGAACCGAGGCTCTGTATTCAGAGCCGAGGTTCCGATTAAAACACCGAGGTTCCGATTAAAACACTTATACCGAGGGTTGGAATTCTCTATCTTCACCGGATACCCATGATTTATTGTTATAATCTTACATGACACGTGACTTACGATGTCATGACGTTACGTCGATGTCGCCTTATTCTGGCGTTATTGATTTTATGCCGGTTATAAACACATCCTGGGAGAAAAATAATCTATCATGAGTGATCCATTTGAGACAGGGAAATCTCACCCTCGGGATCAGAATTGCAACCAGGCACTCGGCAGAGCCTCGTCCCTGGTTGCAATTCTAACCCCTCGGGTGAGATTTCTCTATCTCAAATGGATACTCATGATGGATTCTTATATTCTATGGCTAGAAACTTTTTTTCCTTTTTTTTGTAATTTAGTTTTATATCGATATAGGAGCCTGGACTATTTGCCATTAGCCCCACACCGCCATCCCAACCTCGCCTCATATAGTATGAAAGAGTCTCACGGTATGTTTTTGCACATACCGCTCCATAATAAATGTGCATGAGGGAACACAGCCAACTGTTAAAGGTTTACTTGATGAAACGCTGAAAATATCTTATTTGGTTGTTAGATAGCCGAACGTTTACATAAACGGTCCAGGTTTTTGTTTGTAAGAAACGCTCAATGTTTTCATAAACGCTGAAAGCAGCTTGTTTGAATCAATCCTCAAAACGCGTAGACTGTCCGTCTGTCTTTCTCTACCCATGTGACAGGCTATATGATCATAGCATCATCTGTCCGACCATCGTCTTTGTAATATAAAATGAATATTCTTATTCTAAACTACGAAAAATAAGAATAATAAAATATTAACTGGTATGACCTGCATATATAACGAAGATAGCGAATTTAACATTCAATAAGGATCAAATAAAATTATGGTCGACGAGGATGAGATTCGAACTCGATTTTTTACAAATGTACAAATGCACTAAATATTGGCATATTGCCAGCTGTCACATAAACATACAATTTCATATTATTTTGTATACCTGTAAATTGTCTAAATAGTTTTCTTATTTAGTTTTAGTTATTTAGTTATTTAGTTTTATACATATAGGAACCGTGGGTCTGTGACGTTAGCCCACAGAACCCACACACCCCACCCGCACACCCGTCACCAATTTAATGAACATTTGCACATACCGCGCCATAATAAATGTCTATCAGAAACAAATGGCCACTCCAATTGCTAAGATTTATCTATACCTATTGAACATATTTCAAACCATTTCTTTAACAGTAATTAAATCGTACGAATAATGGGGATTACTTTAGTGTTTTAAAGTTTATTCTAATACAGCTTAGTTTAAAATATCTCGTTATATTGAACGATATATCACGGTAATGTTTGCAACGTTAGGAGAATAAGCATTGTAACGTATGCAACGTTAGGAGAGTAAGCAAAGCAATGCGAAAGATTTCAGATGTGTGCGTTATTTAGGGGTATTAGAATAGAAATAGAACATCGTTTACGGTTGAGTTATTTAGGGGTATTAGAATAGAAATAGAACACCGTTTACGGTGAATTGTCTATAATACATCACGGTTTGTCGTTCAATTGTAAACAATAATTTCACGAGCCGGAAGGGCTAGCCGAAGGGCGAGTGAAATTATTGTTTACAGTTGAACTCCAAACCGTGATATATTAAACGATAATTCACAATAAGCGATGTTCTATTTCTTAAATAAAGTTTACACTTTAGTTTGACCGAGGGAGGCAAGAGTTTGTTTGTCCGAAAAAAAATATTATAGTTGTCAAAAAAAGCCAAAAGTACCGTATTTGTCTTTGGTTGTCAGAAGCGTTTGTACGTTATTATGTTTTGACTGTCCGACAGTTTGAAAGTACATTATTTTGTTTTGGATGTCAGAACGCTGAAAATCTCCTTATTAGGTACTGATTGTCCGAACATTTGAAAGTATCGTATTTTGTTTTGGTTGTCCGAAACGGTGAAAGTAACTCTATTATTTACTTCAGTTTGAAGACTGTCGTACTGCCTTTCTTTTACCCGTTTAATGAATGATCAGTGTACATCATCAAATCATCTGTCCGACCTTCGTCAGTGTAACATAAACTGACATTTTCTTATACTTAGAATAATAAAAAGGCACGTATAACTGGTATAACGAATATAACATCGTATAAGGTTCAAATAAAAGTATTGCCGACGAGGATAAGATTCGACCTCACGGAGGCAGAGCCTAATGGATTAGCAGTAGATCGCCTTAAACACTCGGCCACCTCGTCACATATATTTAGTCTGTAAGTTAATGTCATCGTAATACAAATGCACTATTGAGATATTGCCAGCTGAAATATATATATATATATATATATATACATTTCATATGCTTTTCTACCAAAGGAAACTGTTTTATATGTTGTATAATTTAGTCTCATAGAAATAGGAACCAGGAACCTGTTGCGTTGACCAACTCCGCGCATTCCGCACACATACACGCACTTCTCGCCCTACTTCACTCCATACCCACCCACGCCGGTCGTAAATAGTATGACAGGGTCCATCACTTCCCCTCCATAATAATTGGTCATGAAAGGAAAAATACTAAAGTTTACCGATTGAAAGGTGAAATAAACGCTAGCTCTGTGGGTGAAATGTCGTAAACTTAGAAATGAGACAATTGACCTAATCAGGAAAAACAAAGATGACCACTTCAGAAAAATGTCATAGAAACTAAAAATTGAAAATCGATCTATTAAAAACTGGTGGTCAACCTTAAACTATTTTATGTTTTCAAATGGAAAAGTATTTGTACCCGCGCTGCAATCAGATAGTTCTATTGTAACAGACGACTATGACAAAAGAAACCCTCTTAAATGATTTTTTTCGAGAACAAACTTTAATAAAGTACGCTAACACAGGACTTCCCATCTTACCCACTATCAACGATTCGACGCTCAGTTCCATTCTGCTAAGTCCGATAGAGGTAAAAGAAATTCTTGAAACCCTACCACTAGGAAAAGATGTAGGTCCCGATACAATTAACAACCGTGTTCTTAGAGAACTAGCCATCAAACTATCTGAACCTTTGTGTTCTTTATATAATCGTACTTAAGGGATAGCCTTGTGCCAGTAACTTGGAAGGAAGCCCACGTTTGTTCAATTTTTAAATCTTGAGACCAATCAATCGTGTCCAACTACAGACCTAAAGCACTTCTTAGCTGTGTTGAAAAGATTTTTAGAAAACATCATTTTTAAACACGTATTTAACTTCTTCCAAACCAATAACATCTTAATTGCATTGCAGTCTGCATTTGTTCCAGGTGACTCAACAATTAATCAGCTTGCATACTTATACAATTTCTTCTGTAAAGCTCTAGATTCTGGAAAGGAAATAAGGGCGATTTTCTGTGAAATCAGCAGAGCCTTTGATCGTGTTTGGCAAAACTGTAGGATGCTGGTATCACAGGAAATCTCTTAAAATGGTTCCAAAGTTATCTTAGTGACAGAAAACAACACGTTGTCTTACCTGGTATCCAATCGGAATGGAATGACATTGAAGCCGGTGTTCCCCAAGGATCCATCTTAGGGCCTCTTTTATTCCTTCTTTATATTAATGATATTGTTATAGACATCAATTCAAACATTAATATTTTCGAAGATGACACGGGCATGTTTATTGTTGCAGATAATCCCCTCGCTGCTGCAAATACACTTAATTCTGATCTACTAAAAATATCAAAATGGACAGATCAATGGCTTGTTTCATTTAATCCAGCCAAAACCAAATCTCTCCTTATTTCACGAAAAGTTAATTTCATAAACCACCCGCCTATATTCATGTACGATCAAATGATACCTAAAGTCCAAGACCATAAGCATCAGACATAAGTGTCTGTCTGTCAAATGATCTATCCTGGCAAAAGCACATTGAAATATCAAATCCAAAGCATGGCAAAGGATTAATATTATGCGAAAACTTAAATTTAAACTTGATAGAGTTTCACTAGAAACCATCTATACGTCATATATTAGACCTATATTAGAATACGGTGATATTCTATTCGATTTCTGCACACAATACGAAAAATATTAGTTAGACAAAATACAAAATGAGGCTGCACGAATAGTAACTGGAGCAACGAAACTTGTTTCCATTGACAAACTTTACAGAGAAATCGGATTGGAAACTCTTGGAAACAGGCGCCGTAAACACAAACTCAACATGTTTTATAAAATGGTAAACCATTTAACCCCAACTTTCCTCTCTGATTTGGTTCCTACTTCTGTTGGTAACATCTCTAGGTTAACCTACGAAATGCCATGAACATCCAAACTATTAATGCCCATGCAAATTATCACTACGACTATTTTCTCCCCTCTGTCATTCGCGAATGGAATAACTTACCTGAGACTCACGCCATGCCGAAACCATGTTTTCTTTCAACAACTCACTTAATCGTGATAGTAACAACATTCCATGACACTACTACTTCGGACAAAGAAACCTCCAAATACTGCACAATAGACTGCGTTTAAATTGCAGCAGTTCCCTCAACAATGACCTGTTTTCAAAAAACATGGTCGATTCGCCTCTGTATACCTGTGGGCCCGTAGGAAATGCTGATCATTTATTTTTTAACTGCAATAAGTACACCGATATAAGACATGTATTGCTAAATTCAATCTCCCGTCTACCAAACACTATGCTAAAAAAAACACTTCTCTTTGGAGATGAAAATGTATCATAAGACACAAGCATTCTTATCTTCAGTGCGGTACATAACAATATAAAAAACTCAAAACGATTGATCTAGTAGTTCGGTTCATTCTTTTTGTTGTTGTATTCTCAAACCGGCAGCACCCTCTCGCATGTGTCAATCCCCACTTACCCCAATTTCAAACAACGATATAAAATGACAACTGAATTGTATTCTCTTTCAGTCGATTTAACATTTCAAAATGATATATAGGGTCCTATAGAAACCACAGCGTCCGAACGCAATGGCATCGTAGGTCCGCACTGTACTGCAAACAAGGAGTTGAAACTACAATGAAAGAGACAAAAAACAACAGAAGGGGTGGTGAAGACAAGTCGTTATTTTTTTTTCTTTCGTTTTGTATGCCTTATTACTCTACAGTACTATCTTATGTTTCTTTCACTAAACTGGAATATATATAAACTATTTTTGTTAGCACTACTCATTGCTCATACACACTTCCAGAATTTATATTACAAACATATCAAATTACTGCTGTTGAACATGCCATCAATTGTGTACAATTATTATCATGCCCAGGAGAAGAACATCATAAGTATTTTATTTTCTCGATATAAAGAAAACTATTAATAATGGATTACAAGGATATCAAAAAAAAACATCTTGATATAAAACATACTAAATAAAATTAAAACGACTACACAAAGGGAAATAAATGTTTAATAAAAAATACTTGTACTAACACGTTCGTCAGTCAGGTTATACTTTTAGTAATGTTGCTGTTCAACCGGTTGGATATATAATTTATGATAATGATGCTACTAAACTTTAAAATAAAAGCATACACATTTCAAACTAATGTGGATGAAACACGTGTATACACCACATCCACTGGGCCTTAAGATAATATTTATCAACAAATCTCATGGGCTTAAAGGTGAAATATAGCGTGTATTTTGAGTATATATTCGGAAATATACGTATATAATATACCATATTTTCAAATCTTACACTTATTGGTTGTCCCGTTTTCTCACAGTAGCCAATTTTATCTCATAGCGCACACGCTTCGAGTTTCGCCCTTTTTGAAGACAGGTAAGTGACACGTGATCCTGTGACGTCATTGGTACTAAACGATTCGCGGTGTCGCATTGAGTTGTATAGTATTGTCTATGTAGGATAACGTTTTATGGTACTTGTTAAAAATGCCGTGTGTTGTTGCTGGGTGAAAAAGTTTGCATAAAGAAGGACAAGATAATAACCTAAGTTTCTTTCGTTTCCCTAATCGAGATAATGATATATTAAGATTTGAAGTGTGGGAAAATCGCCCGACTCTTCGAGAAAGTGGGAACCTACGAAAGACGCGCGAGTTTGTAGCAAACATTTTGAGTTGACTTCGTGGGAAGTCCATCCTTTGGTTTCATTATCTTTGAATTTGGAGAACAAAAGGCCATGCAGATTAAAATCAACAGCGGTACCAACGATATTCGACTATAAAAATGAGAAATGCATAACCCCGCCGTCTCCAAGCAAGTTGTATTCGCCTATTCGACCGGCGTTGAGGAGGAAATTCATACATGAAGTAAGATTGAAATGTATGTTCAATTATCTTAGCACCTCATCGGGTATACGTATAATAAATATGAAGAAAGGTGTATAGTCTTAGATCTTTATATACACCGTGAATGTTTAGCTGTTGAATTAGAAGCATGCGTCTTTACGTGAATCAATGAAGAGTTGACGGCGCTAATATTATGTAGCCGTCGTTTTTTTAAAAGATTGCTAAGAACGTTCAGCATTTAAATGTAAATGAATCCGGTGAAATAAACACTGTGTCTTTGTTTCCAAATTTTAATTTTAATAATTTTAAATTATACACCCTCTTCTGCCAATAGTATTATAGATATATATTATCAACATATATAGGGCTATGGATTTGAAAAAAAATACAAATGTTTCATGGATATTTATTGCATGGCAGAAAATTAATAATATTACTAGCTTTTATATTAATTCAGTAATTTTGTATGGCAAAGCAACAACAATAACGCCTCTTAGCTCGTGCAATAAGTAAAACAAGTATAATAGAATAATATACTTTATATTATGGTAATTTGATATATTTGGTCTGTTTTCGATCTGTATATCAGGAGTAAGTATACATGTGTAAGTATACTTACTAACTGTCTATATCGTGCTCATTATACATTTGGCTATATTATTTAAATCATAGTATTTTTCTCTCTTTGTGCGCGACAAATATCATGTGATATATCCGTCTTGTGCAATACGCGTCTGCCCTCGGCGGTATTACACCGCTCAAGTAATTGCAATAAACAGGAAATATATCATAAAACTAGGTTTCCCTAAATGGTGCGTGCTTTTGTGATATACCGACGTGTGTACCCAAATTAGGCCGCACTTAAATATTGCACCGCAATATTTTATTAGTCTGTATTGATATTTGGGGGCACGTGGAGACTAGAGAGCGTGTCATATTGCAAACACCGCTCCAAGAGTGTTTGATGTTGATGGCGACTTATGGCAAATATATAATTGTATAGAAATTATGGCGCCGAAATTATATGCTGATTCATTTATTATTGTTTTTATTCATTTTTTTTATCAATTATGGATAATATCTAATAAATATATTTGTACCATGTCTACTTATCGGCAAAACAAATCTGACGCTCGTATTACCATAGATCTACATACATATATATCCATGTATTAATGTAAAGGTAAAGACCAGGTCCATTCATTCGGAATATACTACATTTCGCGGTTATTGTGTATGTACCAAGATATTGCAGTGTTGCGGGTGACTTACTGTCAGATTTCGATGAAAACAATGTTTACGTTGATTAATTTGTTTGTTGTTGCTGTTAGTGTATAAATACGCTATTTTGTAAGATTAGTGAATAGTGTAATAAACCACTGAACGTAACGAATGACATGACATGATAATCTTTACAAGCTCTCCATTTGTTCATGCACCGCGTACGACTTCATCATCAGTTGATGAATCCGATGTATTTTCGTCCTCAGACACGTATTCTGGCTCCAGATCGTAAGGTTGCACATATTGTAACCGTTTTATCACGGGCATTTCCTCTGACATCGCTTAATTCTCACATTTTCACACAAGGTATACTGTTTTGCGTTCAGTCCCAATGTAAACAAAAAATAGTTTGTTCCCAATGACGTCATTTCCGGTAATTCGCGCAAGAGTTTTTCCCCTTAGATTTTTTTCGATTTTTTTAGCAATGCCTGTTCGCCTTTTCGGTTTTTATCGTTAAAAACATATTTTCACTAAACATACATCAATAGCATAGTAAACATCGTATTTATAATGATATTTAATAATTAAAAACATATCAACAACGGATTTGTTGATTTAGGACAAATTTCATCTTTAATGGTAACATCGAACGTAAATCGCATCTACGAAAAGGACATATTGCTTTGCAAATGTCGGTCGGTAGGTCTGTCGGTCGGTCCGTCCGTCCCGAAATATTGTCTTCGCGATAACTCAAGAACAACTACCACTACAAATTCGAAACTTGGCAGGAAAGTTTGTGTCATGGTAACAAAACTTGCAAAAAAATTACTAAAAAGTGCTTGTCTTCGCCTCGCGATAACACAAGAACAGCCACTACTACAAACTTCAAAATTCGCAGGAATTTGTGTAATGGTCTGGTTGTGCACCTCTGCTTTTGGGTAGATTTGCATCAGAAATGTGGTTGCTATTGTAACAAAACTTGCAACAAATTACAAAAGAGTCTTTGTCTTCGCGATAACTCAAGACCAGCTAGCACTACAAACTACAGGAATATTTGTGTCATGATCTAGTTCTGCACCTCCCCTTTTGGGTATATTCACATAAGAAATGTGGCTGCTATGGGAACAAAACTTGTAAAAAAATACTAAAAATTGCTTGTCTTCTCGATACCTCAAGAACAGCTGGCACTACAAACTCAAAACTTGGCAGAAATGTTTGTGTCGTGGCCTAGTTGTGCACCTCCCCTTTTGGGTAGATTCGCATAAGAAATGTGGTTGCCATGGTGACAAAACAAAAGTCGGGAATTCATGGATTTCATAAGAAATTTGTTTTAGTCCCTGCTGATAAAACTAATAATGTAATTATTTGGACATTACGTTATTTTTTATATCTGGAACTCGGGAGCCCAATTCGTATACACCAGTTCAATACACTCGGTGCATTACTTTCAAGTCAAGGCTATGGTAGACGAAAAGCAAAATAAACTTCGAACTATGTACTGGATTCCTAAATTACATAAACTGCGTTATAAAGCCCGCTTTATTTCGCATTATAATACCTGCACCAGTACAAACATCTCCAAACGTTTAACTTCTTGTCTTACTGCCGTTTAAGATCAATGTGATAAAGCTTATGACAACTCTATGTTTCATGTATAAGCAAGTTCTTTATTTATAGAGGGTGACTCAATTGGCATAGACACTCTTTCTTGAGGCCCTCTTAATAACATATTTACAAATATGATACAACAAAATAAACGTAATTTATCAAATAGCAATAGGCATAGTTATGAACACATATCAAAGCATCTGACAATGTGATATTTTAAAATGAAACGCTGTCTAAAATCAATATTCATGACATTGTATAATTATGCATGCTCTTCTTTGTAATTTTGTAATTCTATATACATTGGTGTTAGAAGAGTTTCTCCAAATAACACAGCAATAATTAAGATGATGTATATATGCATTGTAAAATAATAAACTATGTTCCTGTGATATATACGAACGTATTCTGGATAACAGCCACATACATGACGATATCGTTTTGGAAATATACTGAAAATGATTATTCCACTGCATATTTTCATCAATATTTACACCTAATAGTGTGTCGCCTGCTGTTTTTAACTCTATATTTTCATAATTAAGCATCAATTAGTTTTATTTTGAAGCCTGTCGGGCGGTCTGTCTTTCAACCAATTCATGTATGATTAGCGTACATCATCACATCATATGTCATACATTCGTCTGTGTAATAAACGTGACATATTCTTATTCTAAAATTCGAAAACTAGGAATAATAAAATGGCATATTCTGCATGAATAACGAATATAATATCTAATAAGGATCATCTAAAAGTAAGGTCGACGAGGATGAGATTCGAACTCACGCGGGCAGAGCCCAATGGATTAGCAGTCCATCGCCTTAACCACTCGGCCACCTCGTCGCATATATTTACTGTATATCTGAAGTTATTGTTATCTTAATACAAAATGCACTAAATATTGACAGAGTGCCAGCTGTTAAATATTGTTGTTTTTTTTTGTTTTGTTTTTTTGTAATTTAGTTTTATTGATATAGGAGCCGGGAGTATTTGACTTTAGCCCCACACCGCCACCCCAACCCCAATCTCGCCTCATATAATATGAAAGGGTGTCAAGGTATGTCTTTGCTCATACGTACCCCTCCATAATAACGTTCATGAGGGAACAATGACCACAGCCAACTGCTAAAGGTTTGCTTGATGAAACGCTGAAAATATCTTATTTGGTTGTTGGTTGTTAGAAAGCCGAACGTTGACATAAACGGTCCAGGTTTTTGTTTGTAAGAAACGCTCAATGTTTTCATAAAGGCTGAAAGCAACTTGTTTGAATCAATCCTCAAAACGCGTCTACGCCTGTGAGTATGGACACGTAATTCTAGTTTGTAGACTGTCCGTCTGTCTTTCTCTTCCCATGTGACAGGCTATATGCTCACAGCATCATCTGTCCGACCATCTTCTGTGTAATATAAAATGAATATTCTTATTCTAAACTACGAAAACCAACGATAATAAAATAATAAAATGGTATATAAAATGTATAACGAATATAGCGAATTTAACATTCAATACCGATCAAATAAAATGAAGGTCAACGAGGATGAGATTCGAACACACGCGGGCAGAGCCCAATGGATTAGCAGTCCATCGCCTTAACCACTCGGCCATCTCGTCGGATATATAGTTAGGCTTCACCTATATAGTTAGTCTATATCCGTAGTTTTTACAAATGCACTAAATATTGCCATATTGCCAGCTGTCACATAAACATACAATCTTCATATTACCTGTAAACTGATTAAATAGTTTTCTTATTTAGTTTTAGTTATTTAGTTTTATACATATAGAAACCGTGGGTCTGTGACCCCAACCGCTCACCGGCTACCAATTTAATGAAAATGGGACAGAGTCTTTGCTCATACCGCGCCATAATAAATGTCTATGACCACTCCAATGCTAAGGTTTACCTATACCTATACTATTGAAAATATATACCTGCTAAAAGTAATGATAAAATACTCGAGTCGTCTATTTTTCCAAACACAACTACGAGGGTGCTTCAAAAAGTTCTGTCACTAGGCATATATCCTTTGAACTGGATATTACAATGAATCTTGTAATGCACAGATATAACTGGTAATGTATGAGAATTTTTAAATAAATACTGATAAAGGTGATCCTTTGGGTGCAACAAACACAATTAAGAGAATAAAGCAGCAGACTCGGATTTGTTGAGTCTGTTCATGAGAAGTAATGAAAGAAGCAACACTTCTCGTGCCACCTAGCACCGGCTTAAGCGGTATTCTACTTCAAAGCCACCTATATTGGGCTCGTTGGTCCCAAACGACCAGTAAAAAATAACATTACTGATTCGTAGCACGGGGAGACATTTTACAGCCGCCACACTGCACTAAACGAACGCTAGTGTGACTGTTAATAAATACTGATAAAGGTGAACCTTTGAGAGCAACAAACACAATTAAGAGAATAAAGCAGCAGACTCGGTTTTATTGAGTCTGTTCATGAGAAGTAATGAAAGAAGCAACACTTATCATGCCACCTAGCACCGGCTTAAGCGGTATTCTACTTCAAAGCCACCTATATTGGGCTCGTTGGTCCCAAAGGACCAGTAAAAAATAACACTACTGATTCGTAGCACGGGGAGACTTTTTACAAAGGTCTTCGACAAGTAATTAAAGAGAAACAGGCATTTAAAAAAGTAACAATTAACATACCTGAAAAACTCAGGACGAAAATGCCTCAGTATGTATAAGTGATTTGTATTAAATATTCCATAGCTTTCGTCACACAAATGATGCAGCATTCATTTTACCATCAATGGAATGGTAATTAAACTTTCTTTCATTTGGTACCGGGGTCTTCCTCCACCAATGGAAGCTGGAAAGTCGCCATATGACCTTAGCTGTTGGTGCGACTATAAAATCCAGTTCAATTCAATTCATTTGGTACCAAACATCAATATTCACAACGAGCACATAATTGTTAAAATGCGTTAGTGACAGAACTTATTGAATGACCCTCGTATTACTTTAACACTAATTAAATCGTACGAATCATGGGGACTAGTTTAGTGTTTTACAGTTAAATACAGTTTGCACTTTAGTTTGACCGGGGGAGGCTAGAGTATTGTTTGTCCGAAATATTGAAAGTACATCATTTTGTTATAATTGTCAAAAAACGCCAAAAGTACCGTATTTTGCTTTGGTTCTCAGAAACGTTTGAAGTACGTTATTATGTTTTGATTGTCCGACAATTTGAAAGTACATTCTTTTGTTTTGGTTGTCAGAAACACTGAAATCTCCTTATTAAAACTTGATTGTCCGAACATTTGAAAGTATCGTATTTTGTTTTGGTTGTCCGAAACGGTGAAAGTAACTTATTTTGTTTTTATATTTTGGAAAAAACGTCCTTAACACTTGAACTAAATACTGGAGATGAGATGATTACTTGGTCATAATATTGATCTATGGGGATGATATAATTGTCCACTTTATACCGATCATGCCTGATTGCATACGAAAAACCTGATAAACGGCTAATCATTTCAGACATATTTAAAAAAGGCTTCAACTGTGAAAAAGTTCGAGATTTGTTTATTGTAGCGAGGTATATCCCTTTTCGTGTAGGTCTCACTTTAGGCAGTAATGATGTATTTTGATGATTTGTGTTACCGCCGGCTCCACAATTTTTTACCCGTACCAAAACTGTTTTGGCTTCCAAATAATAAATAATAAAATACACTTCGTATATAAAAAATCTTTATTGCATTTAAATATCACATCAGTCATTTTGTTGTTTGCTTTTAAATTATAAAATTTAAATAATTTTTCATATACTTATAAAATAATAAAGAAGGAGGCCAAACTGTCCTGAATCGTTTACCTGATGAAATTGTCACATTTCAGACACTTGCAATAGTAACATAAAAGGTTGAGACAAAAGAACCCGGTAACCTCAGAGAACACTTTTAAATATTTTTCTACACAACTCTGTAAAACTGTGACCGCCGGTACAGCGGCAGTTTACCCCCACGGTCACTATTTGAACCAGTCTGATGAAGGCCTATAAGCTTATGCAACATGCAATGTACTCTGTATAAAAACCGTAGTTAGTGTAGTTTAAGGAACACGATTTTTCTTCTTTTCTTTTCCATGCATCAGTCTAAGTAAAACATGTGACCCCTGCTCAACTTTGGTTTCATGGTCACCATTTGAACAAATATTAGCTTATGCTATGTGTAAAATATCAGACATCTACATTTTGTTATCTCAGAGAAGAAGGTTCTTTTTAGGGTTTCCTGAAACATCTCACTGTAAAACTGAGGAGCGGAGCCAAATTTACCCACTGGATCACTGTTTGAACAAACTAAGTAGAGATGTATATGCTAATGCTACATGCACAATATTAGAATGCTGGCTCTTGGAGTTTTAGAATAGATAGTGTTAAAACGATTTTCTCGATTTTCAGGATTCTTTTTAAATAATAATCACGATTATCTCTCAAATTTGACCACCGGCAAACTATTTAAACAAACCTGGTAGAGGACCATGCTCGAGCTACAAAACATATTAGAACCCTAGCTTTAATACTTTCAGAATAAACTATTTTTTAAATCATTTTCTTATATATTTAAAAAATGTGACTCATAGGGTGGCAAGCATATTGCACCACACTTTTCTTGAGCGGTATATATATAGTGAACTATTCTAGTTACCGCTCACGCCCTCTAGCCCCGGGTTGAGCAGAACTCAATATTCATAAAATCAATAGTACACAATTTTAACCATCACGAATATGGCATGCATTCGGCGGTGGACATGGAGTTATATGCTTCCCCATGTCGTACGGCGTCAGGTCCCAGTATCTAATAAAACTAAATGCCCCAAAGAGAGAAATAAACCTAATGGAATTTAGTTGGGAGCAGCGGGTATGAAGCCTGCGTATATATGTCTATTTAAAATGTGATCCCGGGCCGGGACCACATTTGATCCCAGCGTGATGATTTGAACAATAGTGTCAGAGGACCATCAGTTAATGTACTATGCAAGAGCTCCATGGCTTGTAGTTTCAGAGAGAATGTTTTTTTAAAAATACTTTCCTATGTAACTATGTAAATATGTAGCCCCGAGGCGGTGCCAAATTTGATCCAAGGTTCACCATTTGAACAAACTTGTTAGTTATCTACAAGCTTCAACCAAATTATTAAAACATTTGCTATCCAAGTTTAAGAGAAGATTTATTTTACAGATTTTCCTATATAGAATTCTGAAAAGTGTGACGAACCGGGCCGGATGAAATTTATCCTATGGTCACCAATTGAACGAAATTCGTAGGGGACTATACGCTAAAGCGACAAGCAAAATATTAGAACTCTAGCTTGCGTCGTTTCAAAGTTGTTTAGATATGTTTCTATATATAAGCAAATGGTTTGACTCCAGTGTCACCATTTAAAAAAACTTTGTTCAGTATTATTTTTCAGTATTTATTAACATTCACACTAGCGTTTGTTTAGTGAAGTATGGCGACCGTATAATGTTGCCACGAAAACAAATCAGTAGTGTTATTACTTACCGGTCCTTTGGGAGCAAAGGACTTTGGCTTTAAAGTAGAATATCGATTATGCCGGTGTTAGGAGGCGTGAGAGATGTTGCACTTTACATTACCGCTCATGAAAAGACGCTTAAAACCGAGTCTGCTACTTTTCTCTCTTGTTTGTGTTTGTTGCTTCCAAGGGATTCCCTTTTCAGTATTTATTGACATTCACACTAGCGTTTATTTAGTGCTGTGTGGCAGCCGTAAAAAGTTGACTCGACTACAAATCAGTAGTGCTATTACCTACTGGTCCTTTGGAATTATCAAGCCCAGTCTATTTGTGGCTTTAAAGTAGAATATCGCTTAAGCCGGTGCCTAGGAGGCGTGAGAAGTGTTGCACTTTACATTACCGCTCGTGAAAAGACACAATAAAACCGAGTCTGCTACTTTTATCTCTTGTTTGTGTTGCTTCCAAGGGATCCTCTTTTCAGTATGTATTTGTAGAGGACTGTAATCGTATGCTAAATGCCACATATTGAACCTATCTCTTGTAGTTTCAGAGAAGACGAATTTTAAAGATTTTCTTTTATAACTGTATGCAAAACTGTGACCCCCGGGGCGGGACCAAATTTAATCCCAGAGTCACCATTTGGTAGAGGACCATAATCTCATGCAACATGCAATATATGAGAGCTTTTTGCCTTGTTGTTTCACAGGAAATAGTTGGGTTTTTTCCTTATAGAAATCTATGTAAAACATGTGAACATCTCTATATACAAACGTTGGGGCACGGCCATTTTTTCAACAAGGTTTTTCATTTAAACAAACTTAATAGGCTAATAGGTAGGCGATCATGAACCAAAACTATCGAAATCTGTAGAATTGAATTTTTAAGGTTTCGATTATTTATAGTAATGGCGGTCAATTTGGAAATTACGCTGACATAAATTTAACAAAATTAAAACACATCTACCAAAAAGATATCCCTTGTGAATTTTAGTCGAAATCTTCTAAGCGGTTAACTAGGGTAATTTGTTATAAATAAAAACATAATTAACAAACGACGACGGACGGACGGAAGGACAGACACAAATTGTTAAGAAATTGGAGCCTTTGGGTCAGGTAAGCTATGGTGGTTATCATTGGCCTAATTAGGATCTGTTTGGCCACCGAATCACCGAGTAAGGATAAAGACGCTTACCGTAAATAATGATATAACCGACGGACCGTATATCCTCATTAAAACGTTTTAAAATGAGAATAAATAATGATACATACATATCTATGCCAATGTATACAACCAGGGATGTTATCAAATGAAATCTCTGATACAACTATTAAGTCAAATTTAAAGGTAGCATGGTGTTTTCTGTATGGTAGCACAGTGCTTAATGGTTTTTACGAAAATATTAAAGTGTACAAAGCATGACAAGAAAAAGGAAACACGTGATAGCACGTATCCAAAAGTAATACGTAATATCACAACGTATACGTGATATCACGTATTCAGTTTACGTATTCAAACTGAATACGTTATATCACGTATTTGAATATGTTATATCACCATCAATTCTGAATACGTGATATCACGCGTTTGAAAACGTGAAATGACGTATTAATTTTGAATACATGCTATCATGTGTTTGCTTTTTCTTGACATGCTTTATACACTTTAATATTTTCGTAAAACCATTGAATACATATATTCAATACGTGATATCACGTATTCAAATTGGTGATATCACATATTCGAATAATTGAAATCTCAAAATGGTATGAAAAAGTAAAATGACAATATAGCCTAATGTTATCAGTAAATTTCTAATTCCATATGTTTTATATGTTACTATTACCCTTCAATAATAAATACAAACTTGATAAATATGTAAATATATTATTATTCAGAGTATCTGTCATAATCAAGGTCATGTTTTTTTATTTCATTTTATCAAGTTAACGTTTACGTTAGGAGAACATTTGAAAGTTTGTTTAAAAATGTTAACCTGTATCTATTAGTTTTAGGCCTTGAGCCAGTACCAGGAATTTTCGATAGTTCTACGAACTCAGGTGGCAAATTCTAGCATTATTTTTTTTACTTTCCCTGTCCGATCTTTTTATATTTCTTAATATACTTTTAAAATATGCAATTACGTTTATAATTCATATTAGTTTAATATAGAGTAAATAAGCTTTGTTTCATTATTGCATTCTGCTTAAAATCACTATTTTGCTTAAAATTGGAAGTCAAATTACCCCACCAACTATTGTCACATTTGTTATGCATTACGGTTAATATATCTTTTTTTACATTATATGTATAAACTTGTAAGAATCAGTAATTCACAACTATTCTACGATGATTTAATTATTATATTATGAATTAATGAAAGTATGTACTATGCAACGTGCAGGCCTTTGCTTGCATCTATAAGTTCAGCAAGCCTGGTGAGAGGATACACGCATCGAACAGGAAGTGTAAATGTTCGTCAGAATAACTGAAACATCACTTTTATTTTAATTTTCTGATATATGCATATATTGCACAAAAGACACAAACAGTCCAAAGGATTCTAGATAAAGGAAATGTGAGTGTTTCCTCTTTTTATAAGATAGGCAGATGGGCAGAACTCTCCCTATCCACCACTCTCACACCCCGCCCCCACCCCAAATTCATGTTCGTTTACAATTGTTTTGATCATGCTCATTAAAGTTCTTCATCATGACCCCTGCGTTATTTCAGGTGTCATCCCGCTCAAATCACTAGAGCAGTGGCAGAAAAACAATAAACGTGGCTCCAGCGTAAATGGAGTGCCTACAATAAAAGTTGAAGCAACACTGCTGCAGTTCTGCTGGTGAGAAGCTTCTAGGCCCATTCTCCATATTGTGTTCATTCCTGTTAGGCGCCATATAATCTTTCATGTGTTGGTGCGCCTTAAAACCCACTCAATTTAATTATTTTTATAAGTCCAGTTTAGGTGTATGCGTTATTCAATACTTATTATAATTAAGACATTTTGAATATGTATTACACATAAAGACACGAAGCAATAATTCACATATGCAAACGCAAACTCCACTTGAATGACTATTGTAATGACTTTAGTTGTAATTTAGGTCTATTTTAACGATGGTTAACATCAGTTTTAAAAAACCCTAATTAAATCACAATAAAGAAGTATGCATATGAAATTGAGAAAAACATCGAAGAAGGAGCTTAAGGATAATGCATACTACCCTTACTGTACTAACTACCATGGCAAATATGTGTTAGATTTGGTACAGTTGTTACAATAGCATCTTCTGAACATATTCTTTCAAACTTTGCTTTTTATTATAGTCACAACCTATTTTTGCATGCTGAAATAGTGCAAACTGAATGACAGTTACCTAAAAAATATCGAAAATGTATTGCCAATGATGGGGGTCGTTGCGACAATGACAATGGCTATCACGCAGGGGTCTATGTACTGCTTTAAACTGTCAATCGTTGATCTCAATATTAGTATTTACTCAATTTTTGTTGTTGCAAAAAAGTATACGTTTACCTTTAATTTTGTGCGTGAAGTTATTGAAGATGCACTTTAAAAGAAACATAATTGAATGAATTATATGTTGTTAATCGGATTATCAACACATTATAAGTTATTAAGACCCGCCCCTGAGAGAGGGAAGCTTTACTTTAGAATCCGGGAACCCGCCATAATCTTAATAACAAATAGATTACTATAATTCATAGACTCCGATACACAGGGCCGCCCAGTTTACGTCCCCAACCGACGTACGAGGCTACATCTGTCCGACGGAACTCAGTGGCGCCGGTGAGGCTTGAACCTGGATTCTCTGGATTTCAAGTCCACCGTGCTATCCACAGGACCACAGGCAGGATGCACTTAAGGAGGGTGACAGCGATGCTCTAAAAAACATAGGGTAGGTAGGTAGGTAGAAATTGTCTTTTTTTTTGTCTTTTTTTTTTGGGGGCAAGATATTGTGAGATTCTACATGTTGATGATACAACTGAAAGTTTCTCTGTGATGTCAGTTTACCTCGATATATTGTGATAAATCTTTGTTCAGAACAAATACATTTTTTTTAATATATATTTTTTTTCATAAAAAGATTTAGGGTTCGTCCCTTAAAAATAGGGTCGGTCGGGCCATCGGAAACATAGGTGGTTTTTTTTTTGCCTAAGCCTTATATGCTCATCCCATTGCTACGTTTCGATTGGTAATATCAATTAATAGCAAAGTCTTTGGAATAAGAAAAGACAATTAAGACTACTCATATCATATTTCGTTTACATAATATTTAATAGAATTACTTAAAATTACAATATTGAAGTTAGTTAACCCTTTCGCCGTTAAAATCAAAACCATTGATTTTACGACCAGTGTAGGCCTAGATCAACATGCATACTATGTGCAGGATGATCAGAGTTTACAATGTTCGCCACTCAGTAAAAATGTTTTCCAAAAAAAAAATTTATATCAAATATTACCAGAAGGTTCAAATTCAAATATTAGCAGACGACATTTGAAATTTGGCGGCGAAAGGGTTAAACAACAACAACAACAACAATAAAAACACGTACACACTTACACAAAAGGATGGGTACCCAGGTATCAGGATAGTACACATTTGAATACTCAGAAATCTATGTCTGACATACCGGTACTGACTACTACAATAATATGATTTTCTTGATAGTACTTTGTGCGAATTAAGGGTGTACATTTGTAAAACAAATAACTAAAAATTACAAATATAGTCCATTTAAACCCTGAACAGGAAGGTAGGTGCATGAACTTCCGTCCTGAAGTTGTTGTTTTTTATCGTATATTAGATTTGTTTTCTCTTTGGCTGCGACTGCTTTGATTATTCAGTAAAATAATGGATACATTCTAAGGTGATTCTAATTAAGTATTTTTATATACTGAACAAAGAAAAGAAAGTTCCTCTGATGTTGATGCCGATTGTTTAGACAGCAAACATGAAAACAGTAATGATGTTTCAAAACAATTAGAAAGACCGCCAACAATAGTCCAAACAAAGATGTTTTTGAAAATTTCAGTACACAAGGGAGTTAGCATTTCGGCAATACAAAACAAATTAAATCTACGAAAATTACCGTATTTGTCCGAGACAATAATTTCTATATGCCTACCAAAACAATCACAAAAAACAATGACACAGATTGTGTAGATGGCACCTTTTAATTATCAATGTTCATCAAAGTACCTCCCTGTAACTTTCCATATCATCCATAAAAGATTATTGCTTGGCAAAATTTGAATACTGTTAATGGGATATTTAGTTATCTCTTAAGTGTGCTTATACACATCAAACATTGTTTTATTAAAACGCTGTTTAAGATTTATATGTCCTCAAAAAACTGGCCTATGGAAATACCAGCAAAAAATCGGACGTTTCTCTTTTTGTTCAGTATATATATTTACAAAACCATTTAAGTGTATCGTTACTATTTTTTTCTGGGTGTTGACTACCTGTCCTGTTTTAATGGGATGTCAGTAGGGTAAGTGTGAGGTTTGGTGCACCCTAGAAACGGTTTTAAACCCCTAGTGGCATACTTTGCCACTGACCGTTCCAGGCGGTAGCCCTATTGTCAACCCTTTTGTGTTTGTGATGTTGTTTGCATTTTTTATTACTTTTGCCTTTTCGTTTGTCTGTTTGCGTGTTTGTTGTTGCGTTTGTGGTTGACTGTCGTCCTTGAATGCTGCTTTCCCTGTCCGATATTTGTATCCTAATTTATTGTTAAAAAGTCTCCCGTAAAAAGTCTCCCCGTGCTAGCAATCAGTAGTTGTTTTTTTACAGGTCCTTTGGGACCAACGAGCCCAATAATAGGTGGCTTTGAAGTAGAATACCGCTTATGCCAGTGCTAGGTGGCGTGAGAGGTGTCTGTTCTTTTATACTTCTCATGAACAGACTCAATAAACCGAGTCTGCTGCTTTATTCTCTAACTTTGTTTGTTGCTCACAAATGGATCACCTGTAGCAGTAGTTATTAACATTCACACTAGCGTTCGTTTAGTGCAGGTGGCGGCTGTAAAAAGTCTCCCCGTGCTACGAATCAGTAGTGTTATTTTTTCTGGTTTTTTGTGACCAATGAAGAGCCAATTAAGGTGGCTTTGAAGTAGAATACCGCTTAAGCCGGTGCTAATGGGCTTGAGAGGTGTTGCTTCTTTCATTACTCTCATGAACAGACTCAATAAAACGAGTTCGCTGCTCTTATTCTATATTGTGTTTGTGCTCACAGAAGATCACCTTTATCAGTTATTTATTCACATTTACACTAGCGTTCGTTTAGTGCAGTGTGGAGGCTATAAAAAGTCTCCCCGTTCTACAATCAGTAGTGTTATTTTACTGGTCCTTTGGGACGTACGCCAAATATAGGTGGGATTGAAGTAGAATACCGCTTAAGCTGGCATGGATGGTGTTGCTTCTTCATTTACTTCTCAATGAACAGACTCTATAAAACCGAGTCTGCTGCTTTATTTTCTTACTTGTGTTTGTTGCTCACAAGTATCACCTTTATCAGTATTTACTAAAGCGTTCCTTTTTAATGCAATATACTTTTATTTACACCGTCTTGTTCCTTTCATTGACCATTTAATTAGAGTTTTTAAATTTATTTCGTTGTACAGGTGGTAAGCTACGGGCAATTGTCTTTGAGTGCTGTGGTTTATATAGGACTATATTTGTCATTTTATGTATATACAGATGCTGACAATGCTGCTGACAAGTCAACAGTATTCAATGTATTTTATCCAACGCTTCTGTGAATACCCAGTTGGTCCATAAATTGTTTAACATGACAAAGCAGTCGTCACCTTTGTGGTTTTAGTGGGTTGGATTTATAAATATGCGACTTGTAAATATCGTTAAAAATAACTTTACTACGATAACAAAGCCAAAATACCTCATCAAAAGTCCCTTTCTGTGATAAATATTACTGTTCTTAAATCTAACTCTGAAGTGATTTTATAAAAAAAGTGTACAGAGACCAAAGGGCCTCGCCTCAAAGTGCTCACATGTTACAAACAACAATTTCCTAATATAACTCTATGAAAACTGTGACTGGGGTCAAATTTTACCCCATTATCAACATTTGAACAAACGAGTTAAAGAATCATCAGCCTATACTACATGCAAAATATTAGACACTTACGTCATGTAGATTCGGAGATGTTTAAAGACTTTTCTTTAATGACTTTACTCATGTAATAGTGTGACCCACTGGGCAGGATCAAACTTGAGAGAATTAAGGGTCACTGTTTGACTTAGTAGAGAACCATAAGCGTAATGCTCCATGCAAATATTAGACGTCTATCTCTGGTAGTTTCAGAAAAGATTGTTTTTAAAGATGTTATATATAACTCTATGTTAATATGTGATCCCTGGATGTGGCCAAACATGACCCTAGGGTCACCATTTTAGTAAATTTGTAGAGGACTAAAAGCTTATACTACTTGCAAATATTAGACGTCTAGCTCTTGTAGTTCCAGAAAAGGTTAGTTTTTAAAAGATTGTTCTATATAATCTATGTACATATAGGCCAATTGGGCGGAGCAAACTATGACCCAAGGGTCATCATTTTAATTTGTTTTTGTAGCAGGCCATAAGCTTATGCATTTGCAAAATATTTGACCTCTAGCACTTTCAGAGAAATTATTTTTTAAAGAAAACTGATTTTATATTCAAAGGGGGAGATACTCTTTTAACAGGAAACAGCTACCCTGTGAGCAAAGCTATCATGGATTTTTTATTTTTTTGCAAGCTACTCCATGACACGGTACAGTAAATATTTGCACCCGCGATGGTAGCAAAATATTGTCTGGCTCATTGCCTATATTCATTAGGCCGCCCTCTTGTTCATGCAGCGGTTCACACAATATATTCAACGGCTCAATAATTATAGCATGTTTTCAAGTTTCTTGAATGCATGAATTCAATCGAAACTACTAGAATAATTTCTTTGCGAAGTTTCTAATCTTCTACATTGGACACGTCGGTATGTTTGATATTTTAAGACCTTGTCCAACTCGCAGAGGTGTAAGAGCTTGCTTACGCCAAGGATGTGTACAGTAATTTCGGCAGACTGGTATTACGCTAAGGATGTGTACTGTAGTTCGGCAGACTGGTATTACGCCAGACTTGTATTATGCCTAGATGTGTACAGTAAGTTGGCAGACTGGTATTACGCCAGGATGTGTACATTAGTCTGGCAGACTGGCATTACGCCAAGATATGTACAGTAAGTTCGGCAGAACTGATTTACGCCAAGGATTGGTACAGTAAGTTCGGCAGACGGATATAACGCCAATGATGTTTACAGTAAGTTTGGTAGACGGGTATTACGTCAAAGATGTGTACAGTGAGTTCGGTACAATGGTATTATGTAAAGGATGTGTACAGTAGTCGACAGATCGAATGGTATTACGCCAAGATGTGTATAGTAGTTCGGACTAAAAGATAGAAGGACTGAAGTATATGTGTTTTATCTCTTCTCAAGTTGCTGAATGTTACAAAATCAAAACGTAGATATAAATCGAACAGGAAAAGTAGCATTCAAGGACGGCAGTCAACATAACACAAACAACTTTAAACTACTGAATAAAAGGTAAGATAAGAATCACAAAACACGAAATGGTTGACTATAGGGTTACCGCCTTGGAACGGTCAGCGGCAAAAGCACGTGGGGCTTTAAACCAGGTTCTAGGGTGCACCAAACTTCACTCTTGCTCTATTGTCATCCCAGTAAACGGGACAGTGTAATTAAAAATATCCCTTAACAATCAATTAATATCTCTTAACACACAAGGCAGCATTAATAGGCAATACAAGTAAAACACATTGTCAAAGCTTAGTGAGCAGAAAGCAAGAACCGGTAAATTCAAAATTCACAGCAATGTTTATGACTTATTGGCCATTATAAGCTGTTCAAGTAAACTATCCAAAACTAATGTATAGTTGTGAAATGTGTGTCGCCTACTACTCAACAACTATGTTTATACTGAGTTATCTACACCAAACGTTGTATGCAAGATCAGTTGCAGGGCAATGATGTGTAGGAAGCCAGTGCAGATAATGCACACACGATCGATTACTGATGCACTTATAAATTGTGTTCGCCTATTCGTCTTAAATTATAAACAAACTCCACCAAAATTGCAGTACATGAAACGTAAAGCTGTGACACGTGGTTGTGTCGCTTCTCTTCAGAAATAGTATATATACATGGTGTGCAATATCACTAGCAAGTAATGATTATAAATCGAAGGACAAATAAGGACACATAAAAACTACTGCAATTATTTAATTGAAAAGTCTTGGTTTTATAAATATAATTATATATGTCAAATGTTTCTTTTTCTGTTTTTGTTTTTACGTAATTACGGTTTCAGCCGCCTTATAAATTGTTGTATTTTAACTATTATTGTGTACCTTTGGTATAACTGCTGTAATCTTAAAAGTACAAGAATTCAGGGATAACAATGCACTGAATTTGCTTGTTGATATAGTCGTACACAGGTCGAACCTAGGGATCCCCTTTTCAGTATTTATTGACATTTACATGTAAAATATCGCCCCGACTACAAATCAGTAGTGTTAATACTTCTAACTGATCGTTTGGATCAATCACACAATCTTGGTGGCGTTTACAATGACCGGACAGTTTGTGGACCCTGATGACGTCTACCTAAATCCCTTATGGGACCGATAGTTTTGTATGAGTGTGTTAATTATTGTCTTCTAGTAGCCTTAATAGGCTTTGTTATTTATATTATACATACATGATCATTTATGTGTTTTACTTATATTGCCTATATGATGCCTTGTTTGTTAGAGATTATAACCTGGAGGGATATCTTTATTTCACTGTGCCGTTTATTGGAATGACAAAAGGGTAAAAGAGTTTTGGTGCACCCCAGAACCTGGTTTAAACCTCCATTTTATGCCACTGACCGTTCCAATGTTATCCTATTATCAACCCTTTTATGTTGTGTTGT
>JAWPHD010008552.1:0-113897 GCA_037043455.1 Cyrtodaria siliqua | reverse complement strand
ATGTGGTGGTATTACTACACAATGTTCATTGTATAACTTAACTTGTATAACTTAACTTGCAGTCATTACAGCAAACTAAGGCCATAATAAATTAATTGCTAGATTCTCATCCCCGCCCGCCTTCATTTTTTTTTTATGCTACCCCGGTTAATTTTTATTTTTTTAACAAAAATAAAATAATAATAATAAAAAAAAAAATTACTGAAAGTATGAAACCCCCCCCCCCCCCCCACCCCCTTTATAATAATATAATAATAACAATAAACCATAATTTACTCAATCGCTAATGAAGTTCCACAAACTTTTACAAACATTAAATATTCCATTCATTAAAAAACAGGCAACAACATTTATTCTACTACTCTCGCAGATCGCGAAAATGAGCGTACAAAAGAAAACAACAACGGCACTATATAATTACTTCAGTCAATTTTAGGAATACCCTGATTTCCCTATATCTCGTAACCATATATGGCACGCCTTTGCGTCCAATTTCCATCCAGTTGGCATATATGAGGAACATTCTTTCATTTCATGAGACAACTGTCAGTTTATCAAATTGTTAGTAGTATGAATATTAAATCACTGAAATATGTTACCCTCTACTATAGAAGAAATCCAAATTATAAACAGTACACAATAGAACAACACAAATATGAAATAGTTACTGCGCAATACATGATGCGAAGAACTGCTCCAACAAACTGAAATAATTACATTAGTTGAAGATACCATAGTGGACACCAAAGGTCAAACCAAGATACCATAGTGGACACCAAGGTCAAACCAAGATACCATAGTGGACACCAAAGGTCAAACAAGATACCATAGTGGACACCAAAGGTCAAACCAAGATACCATAGTGGACACCAAAGGTCAAACCAAGATACCATAGTGGACACCAAAGGTTAAACCAAGATACCCTAGTGGACACCAAAGGTCAAACCATATAAGAAGTAAGAGCCTACCACTTCATTGTCACTACCAAAGATATAGAGTATACACTGACCAACATCATGCTCTTCCTATCATTAATTCACCAGTTCCTGAGTGGTGGTCCACTTTAAATATGTTGCTTGAAAATCTACAAACTTAACCAGACTGAGTGTCAAGACAACGATAGCAAGGTCAATATAATAGGATTATTACTATAGTAACTTGTTCTGGAAGTTTGTATCACCTCGAGTAGGTAAATGCCAGATCAGGATCGCACGAGAGGCATAGCCTCTATATGGCAAGCCGTATATCAATAATTAATTAGCGATATCAAAAATACATTTTTTATATCAAAAAATGAATTATCGATATCGCTAATTCAATTACAGATATCGCTAATTCAATTACAGATATCGCTAATTCAATAAGCGATATCGCAAATTCAATTTTAGATATCAGCAATTAATTTTTATTTCTGGATATCGCTAACTTAATTTTTGATATCGGTAATTGAATTAACGATATCACTAATTCTAATACTGATATCAAAAATTGTATAAGCGATATCAATAACTGAATTAGCGATATCCAGAGCGATATCCAGAATTGAACGAATTTGCGATATCGGTAATACAATTTTTGATATCAGTATTAGAATTTGCGATATCAAAACATCATTTCTTGATATCGCTAATTCAACTTCAAGAATCACAATGTTCGCTCCTTGAGACACTACATTGTAGAATTACGATAACTCCATCATTGAATTTGGCTTACACTGAAACATGGCTTGGCCTAACTAGCCTGTCTTGGCTTGGCCTGGCCTGGTCTCAGATTTAGTTGATCCCTTAGCACTAGTTTAGGTTAGGCCAAACGGCCATTGCTTCAACACTGGAGTTAATGCTTGAGTATCCAAGTTCATTTATGCTGTTTCTAGAGTGTCAGTGGCACACATTAAGGTTAGCACATGTCTCATGGGACAATGCACCTGTACTTAGTATGTTAGGAACTGTGCACCTTTTGAGGGTCATTCAGAAATATTTAAATTGATAGTTATCAAGATGAAACAACATGGTTTGATTTAAGATGATAAAATGCAACCAGTTTATGATATAATGAAAACTTTTTTTTATTAATGTGAAATAGAAAAAATCACATGTATTAATGGAAACATATATAATTTCTAAACATGTAGCTTAAAAACTTAATACAACAAGCACATATAGCATTTAAAACATATCCTTTTTCTGTTGTTGGCATTAAAACACTAAATAACAAAATCTCCAGTAAAACAATATACACATATAATACAATTGAATATGTTCAGATTATGTATTTATAGCGTATCCCACTACCCACCCTACCATCCAGCGACCCACCCACATTTCCACCCTACACAAATGGAACCACCCAATCACCCATTCGACCATCCATCCACCTATCCATCAACCCAAGACCCATTCAATTTTAATTAACCATCCATCCACCAACTCACCCTTCCAAAAACATTGTCATTACAGAACTTATTTTTTGAATCATATCATCAAATTAATCCATTGTTTTAAAATAATTTATCCTGTCACTAATGTATCAATCACGAAATCGTTTAATCAGTTTCACACATTGAATCACTTAATTTTGCATATTAATATGAATATATCCTAACTATTATTGTTTTCCCATTTGCACACTATTATGTTTTTTTTCCTTCTACACGTTCTAATGATTAGTGCCATTGACATCGCATATAATCAATTCTACTTCAATGCAAACAAATATAGTATTTAAGATTCAAACATTTTTGTGAATGCCCCTCATTGTGAAGAACCTGACTAAGGACATGACCTGGAACAATAACAATTAAGGTAAACAATTTTAAGATGAGGCCATGCCAGGCCAATGAGGCCAGGCTAGTTAGGCCAAGCCATGTTTCAGTGTATGCCATTGAATTCTGGTTAACTTTACCATTATTGCAAAGCGAGTTAATGGTTTATTTGTCTTAATAAAATAATGAAAGTAATCAGGCCCATATATCATTTTATTATCAACCTCCCGATTTGAATGATTACCAGTACTATAGTATCAATAAATAACTGTTTCAATATCAATGCTCGCCTATATAGGTATTTATTATATACCTATCAATAATACATACATAGTACCTTCATTTTCTTACAACAGTCCTACGTACAAGGTACAGATTAGACCGAAAAAAACAGAAATACATTGCTATCATAAAAATTACCAGTACTGTTATTCCCCCAGGAGGTTGTCCAGATAAACACTTGTTAATGACCATGATAAATTGCCTGGTCAGCATTGCCCAGCCATGTTTTATTAGGCATACACTAAAACATGGCTTGGCCTAACTAGCCTGGCCTGGCCTGGCCTGGCCTGGCCTAAAACTTGTTTACCTTAATTGTTAATGTTTCAGGTCATGTCCTTAGTCATGTTTGATTGACCAACATCACAATGAGGGGCATTCACAAAGGTCTAAACTTCAGATAACTGTAATTCATCCTGTTATTTGATTGCATTGAATTAGCAATGCTTATGATATGTCAATGCCTTTAATTATGAGAAACGCGCAGAAGGAAGGAACATAAACGTGTGCAAATGGGAATACAATAATATATAAAGATGATATCAATAATAAAATAAATTAATGTTTGAAATTGTTAATACGATTGAGTGATTGATAAATGAATGGCAGGATATACAACAATATATTAATGCAGTGATAATGATTCAATAAATAAGTTAAGGATATGTTGGTACAATGATTTTGGAAGGGTGAGATGGTGGATAGATGGTAAATAAAATTGAATAGGTAGTGGGTTAATGGATAGGTGGATGGATGGTTGAAAGGGTGAGTGGTTCCATTTTGGTAGGGTGGATATGTGGATGGGTTGCTGGATGGTTGGATGTGTAGTGTAATATACTCTATATAGTATTTGATTGCACATATTACCTAAGGGGTTGGTAATAAATATTTCTTATTGTATATGTAATGGGATTATCATGGATATAATGATTGATGCATATAGATCGGCAGATGAAATGAATTTTAGTCAAATATTTATTAAGAGACCACTAATGGGACAAGCAAAGTTGGTCTCTGAATACAGGTGCATTTTCAATAAAACAACAACAATACACTTGGGAACTCAAATGGTGTATAGTCTAAGAGCAGGTGGTATTTTAATGTAAGCGATGTTCACATTCAAATGCTTTATAATTATGATAGCAACTGATATCAACGGATGTTCGTTGATATAATCTTTTTTATTTCGCTTTATATTTGTTTTCCCCAACCACTTGGATTATGCGAAAACTATAAGAGCTATCAGGCCAAACCTTAGAATAGCTGTTCTTTTACCTCAAAAATGGGTATTTTATATTCTGACATTAAAAGCTGAATGTCAAGGTTACCATATCTAAAATCTTTGAAAATGGTCCTTCGGTGACAATTTTCAAGATGCACCACTCATTTTACACAATTTGGTTAGTTTGGCCTTCATTGTTTAGACATATAAGTAAATTGTGTGAACCATATTTGAAAATAAGATTCTTTAAAGATAGAAACTTCAAACGTGGGATATAATGATCTTTGTGTCTTATTTGAATCGATTTTCACATGACCAAGACATGTTTAAAAGTAGTAATAACCGTTGGTTTATGCAACGTGTTCGTGCTAAATGTTAAACAGCATGTGAAAGTTAGAATACAAGTCGACCTTAAAACGAAGGTCAATATTAGATAGCTGTGATTTGCTTGAAGAGCTATTAAAAACAGAAAATGTTTAAGTGTTTAAAAGCGTGCCCTGTTGCTATCGTATTGCTTTACCATATAACTATTTGGCGGAATTATAATCACCTTGTAAAACTAGATGTAGTTCAAGGAGATGGGACATTAATGGGTTTTGTCTGGTCAGAACAGGGTCAGCTCGCTAGAATTGTAAACAAGTTACAATAACAAATGATTGGTGGGATCCATCAAACCACTATTAAATCCGAGTTCTTTATTATTCTAAAGCATGTACATTTATTTCAGAATGATTTTGCATATATTGTTTTCTTTCTAAAACTATGGAATCTTTAATTAAATAACTGTTGAGGGAAAAATGATATCATGTTTTGTTGATAGTAATGAGAGAAAAAATGGTTTGTTTTGTCTATAAAATTCAAACACGTACTACCATATTTCAAAACTATTTTAAAACAGGGTCTGACGCTCTGGTCTACCAATGGCACCGCTGAGCCAATTTATGATTTTCAGTAAAATAATGTTTTATAAGGAACCTGTCAACAAAATGCAATATTTACGTGTCTCTACCCTTGTTGGTAGCAACTGTTGATTATACGTCTATACAAAACATGTGACCTCTGGGGCGGGGTCAGGTTTGACCCCAGGGTCACCATTTGAACAAACTTGATAGAAGACCATAAGTTGATGTTACATGTAATATATGAGAGCTATGTGCCTTGTGGTTTCAGAGAAAAAACTGTTTTACCGGTAAGTTTATCATAAAAAATGTTTAAGTTGTTCCCTATATAAGTTGTTGACCCTTGGAACTTCATTTGTACAATTTATATAGTCTTGGCAATCATTAATAAAGAAAAACTGTCAAAATATGTTCAGTGGTTCTTGAAAATAAGCTGTTTTGACCATATATGGTAATGGCGGCCATCTTGGATGTCTCATTGCCCTAATTCGTATAAATTTGACAGCACTGACCTCAGGATCATCCATGTGAATTTGGTTAAAATCAGCCAAGCGTTTTATGCGGTTTATGCAAAGACGTCATTTAAGCAAAAGTTAACGGACGGACGTTGATGTCTCTTTAAACTCTAGAGAGATGTCTCTTTTAGTAAGAGAAATGTCTCTTTAAGCTAGAGAGATGTCTCTGTAAACTAGAAAGATGTCTCTTTAAATTAGAGTGATTTTTCTTTAAACTAGAGAGATGTCTCTTTAAGCAACAGAGATGTCCCTTTCAGCTAGAAAGATGTCTCTTTAAACTAGAGGGATGTCTCTTTAAACTAGAGAGATATCTCTTTAAACTAGAGTGATTTCTCTTTTAACTAGATATATGTCTGTTTAAGCTAGAGAGATGTCTCTTTAAACTAGAGACATGCATCTTTAAACTAAAGATATGTCTCTTTAAACTAGAAAGATGTCTCTTTAAGCTAAAGAGATGTCCCTTTAAGCTAGAGAGATGTCTCTTTAAGCTAGAGAGATATCCTTTTAAGCTAGAGAGATGTCTCTTTAAACTAGAGAGATATCCTTTTAAGCTAGAGAGATGTCTCTTTAAGCTAAAGAGATGTCCCTTTAAGCTAGAGAGATGTCTCTTTAAGCTAGAGAGATATCCTTTTAAGCTAGAGAGATGTCTCTTTAAACTAGAGAGATATCCTTTTAAGCTAGAGAGATGTCTCTTTAAACTAGAGAGATGTCTCTTTGAACTAGAAAGATGTCTCTTTCAACTACAAAGATGTCTCTTTCAACTACAAAGATGTCTCTTCAAGCCAGAGGGATGTCCCTTTAAGCTAGAGAGATGTCTCTTTAAGCTAGAGAGATATCCTTTTAAGCTAGAGAGATGTCTCTTTAAACTAGAGAGATATCCTTTTAAGCTAGAGAGATGTCTCTTTAAACTAGAGAGATGTCTCTTTGAACTAGAAAGATGTCTCTTTCAACTACAAAGATGTCTCTTCAAGCCAGAGGGATGTCCCTATAAGCTAGAGAGATATCCTTTTAAGCTAGAGAGATGTCTCTTTAAACTAGAGAGATGTCTCTTTGAACTAGAAAGATGTCTCTTTCAACTACAAAGATGTCTCTTCAAGCCAGAGGGATGTCCCTTTAAGCTAGAGAGATGTCTCTTTAAGCTAGACAGATATCCTTTTAAGCTAGAGAGATGTCTCTTTAAACTAGAGAGATATCCTTTTAAGCTAGAGAGATGTCTCTTTAAACTAGAGAGATGTCTCTTTGAACTAGAAAGATGTCTCTTTCAACTACAAAGATGTCTCTTCAAGCCAGAGGGATGTCCCTATAAGCTAGAGAGATATCCTTTTAAGCTAGAGAGATGTCTCTTTAAACTGAGAGATGTCTCTTTGAACTAGAGAGATGTCCCTATAAGCTAGAGAGATGTCTCTTTAAATTAGAGAGATGTCTTTAAACTAATGAGATGTCTCTTTGAACTAGGAAGATGTCTCTTTAAGCTAGAGAGATGTCCCTTTTAGCTAGAGAGATGTCTCTTTAAGCTAGTGAGATGTCTGTTTAAGCTAGAGATGTCTCTTTAAGCTAGAGAGATGTCTCTTTAAACTTCCTATGCATTTGGTTCATGAGAACTTGTTCAAAGTTCAAAATATAAAACGCACTGTAATTATGCCAACAACAAAAAGGGATCTGTTTTACATGTGATTGTTGCATTAAGCGCTTGAAGTTACTTGCTTAGAAATTATATGTGTTTCCATTATTCCATGTCAATTGTCTATTTCACATTAATAAAAACATGTTTCCAGTACATCATAAACTGGTTGCATATGAAGATAAAAATGTGTTGTTTCAACATGATACATATCAAAGTTTTATTTCTGAATGACTCTCACAAGGTGTACAATTCCTAACATACTCCGTACAGCTGCATTGTCCCATGAGAGAGGTGCTGACCTTAATGTGAGCCACTGACCGTGGAGAAATAACATAAATGACCTTGGATACGCAAACATTAACCCCAGTTTTGAACCCATGACTCCTTGGCCTGACCTAAACTAGCCCCAAGGGACCAATTTATCTTAGGCCAGGCCAGGCCAAGCCAGGACATGCTAATGAGGCCAAGCCATGTTTCAGTGTATGCCGTTTTATTACTGCTCACTGATAAGCATCCATAGAGTTGAGTGTGTTATGAGATATACTGAGCCTTGATTATGAAACCAGAGATCTGAGGAGAATAGTTACATCTCTGACAAAAACTTACAAGACCTTGAAATAAAAATACTTCTAATTATATGTTAAAGATGAATGGCCACCCTTTTTTGTACTTTTATCAATTAACAAATTTAACTCTTAAACAGCATATAAATAATTCCTGATAGTCCCGGAGAGAAACATATATTTAAATCCGCTACTAAATTCTTTGTAAAAATAAGTATTATTTGCATGACGTAGATGCTATTTTTTCCACTGCCGTGACTGCATGGGGAAATGAGGTAAATCTGAATTGTATAGCTGCACAACTGTTGTCAGATAATTGATAAATACATTTACCTGTTCAAAGTTTCCTACGTCATCAAATAAAATCGTATATTGGCTTTTCACCGATATTGCAGAGTGTGAATTGTAAACATCTATTGTTGTGTCACATATTAACAAATGTAATATCTATTTATATGACGAGAAACATTTGTTTAAGTCATAAATAAAGAATATGTTCATGTTCAGTGTATTGATTTCGATTTAAATAGAGGTTTACCACCTCTAACTACATGTAAGCCTCCGAGGTGTAGTCTAATGTAGTTCCTATAATAAAAAGTAATCCCTACTTTTTGATGAAAACGGGCATTATAGGAGGGGAAAACTGCCCATTCCTATTCGATTTTGTGGTTGTATGTATAAAAAGCGTATTAATAAGTTTAACTGGAAATTTCGACTCTAGGTTTGCTCTTTGTGAGCAATGAAAACAGTCAATCAATGAAACCAGCTGTACCCTTGACCTGTTTAGTAAACAAACATGAACTTTCTTACATGTTTTGTGACCCATCCTTTTCTAGTTATTTTTCAAGTGGAAAACTAGTTTTCTATATGAACATTACACTGCTGTATTATCCATACTTGAGTTGAATTTACAGCAAATCATTAATATGTGCCACTTTAACATTGGTGTCTATGGGGAAAATAATTAGTGATAGAATACCTAGACATAAGCATGTTCATGAAACAAAACATTAATAGAGAGTCTACTGTATTTATCGATCGCTAACTCAGCATACCTTCGCATTACTGTGCAGCAATGTTAACCCACGTAAACACGAACTCTTCAGCACACTGTGATCAACACAGCGTAAATATTCAACACACTAAATACAGTTTAAGTGATCTCTGCTAAAAACATTTAGATGACTAGGTTGTCTGAAAACATTTAAGTTTGGATGTGCAAGTATCCCTTTGGATGTAAAGTTGATTATAACATGGATTTTCGTAGATATCTTCACCAAATTGGATTTATTGGTATGCTTACTTATTGTTGTTTACAGTTTTAAAATTAATCGTTATTTACCACATGTACAAACTATAGGTTCATTATGACAATTTGAACGAATTAAACATAACATATTATTCACATATATATATATATATATATTTGGGGGCTCGTCCGGGATCCAGGACCGTGTCTGTAAGCATGAAACAGTATGAAAATAAGTCTGACAGCCGGCCTGGAGTTAACTCCATTAGAAATTCAGGGACGAATTTCAATCTGGTGGGGGTGTATGTAACCGGGTACAGGTACATGGTGAAATATCGATTCTAACCGTGTGTCCTCGATAGTTCAGTGGTTAGAGCCCTGGTACGGTAAACCAGAGACCCTGGGTTCGAGTCCCGGTTGAGGAACGATTTTTTCACCACCTGTTATATTTGAAACCAGCTGTACCCTTGACCTGTTTAGTAAACAAACATGAACATTCTTACATGATTACAGCGATCGATAAATACAGTAGACTCTCTATTTATGTTTTGTTTCATGAACATGTTTATGTCTAGGTATTATATCACTAATTATTTTCCCCTAGACACCAATGTTAAAGTGTCACATATATATATATATTATTCATATATATATCCCCAGATCCATATATTATTCATATATATATATATATCCCCAGATCCGGCACCTTTCATTGTCACTGTCTCTATATAGCTGTGTGTGGTTGAACGCTTAAATGTGGCCCACTCATATGAGCTATAATTGTATGTATGTATGCGTCTATTTGTTAATGTTCCTCCAGACGAGTGTGTTATGATGTAGAGATACAGTTTATCAACGTGTGTTGCAGCTACCTTTTAGAAGGAGTGAATATATACGCTTGATTTCTGTGTATCTCGTCATAGCTAGGCGCCCTGCCGTAGTTCGTCCGAAGGTTGTCTGTTCTTGGTAGTTCACAAATATATATATATATATATATATATATATATATATATATATATATATATGATACATGGGGTAGAGTACACACAATGTGGCTTAACAATACACTTACACTGTTTTTGCACATAACATGGTGTATGTAATTTGCCTATGAACATAATGAAAGATTAAACAACATATCAAACGATTTTATTATTTCGAACTCGAACGTCTGCCTGGTGGCAAGGGAATTTGGGGCATTTTTTTGTAATTATGTCTCAAATGAAACATGATGATGATGATGGTGTTGACGGAAGGGTAACAGGGGTCAATTATTTTTATACCCAAGTTTTTTTAAAAAGCAGGGTATATTAAAATCGCCTCCATTTGTCCGTCTGTCCATCCATTACCGCATCCCACCTAAACCGTTGAACGGAATTCAATCAAACTTAGGTAATGACTTCAGCATATGATGACGGCTTGCAAGAGCAACATTATTTTTGGCTCCGCACCCAGGGGCCCTGCGAGGGTTAAAGGTTCAACTACACTAAAAATTCATTAACACTGTCATTTTTCCATATTTGTGCACATAACTTGGTGTATATAATCGTCTATGAAAGATAAACAACATATGAAACGATTTTATTATTTCGAACTCGGTCGTCTGCCTAGGGGCCCAGGGTGGTTGGGGTGGCGTGGGAGGGGATCTGGGGAATTTTTATTTTATAATTATGTCTCAAATAAAACATTATGATGACGGCTCCACACCAAGGGGCCTCAGGGGTCGAAGGATCAATTACACAAACATTTCAATTACACTGTAATTTTTCTATATTTTAACACATAACTTGGTGGTGTATGTAATTGAACTATAAACAACATATCAAACGATTTTATTATTTCGAACTCGGACGTCTACTCCTTTAAAAACAAATTATGTCTCAAATGACACATTATGATGATGGTATTACACTGTATACATTTGTTTCTTCCTACTTCATCGGTGGGGGTCTGGGGAAGGGCATCAAATACACTAATAATTCAACATCGTTATTTTCCATACTTTTGCACATTAGTTGGTATAATAGTCATTATGACAGAGATACACATCACGTCAAATGGTGTTTTATTTAAAACTAAGATCGTCTTCCCTGGGGTTTGGGGTTGGAGGCGGTGAATGCTGGGGGAGGGTATCAGGAAGTCATTTTTTTAAATTATGTCTCAAACGAACATTTTGATGAAGGAATTACAGTGTATAATACTATGCTGTTCTCCTGTATGTGTGTCTGTGATGGTTGGTGGGGGCCAGAAGACAACGTCGGTATTTGCGATGGCGCGGGGTCGAATTTGTTCTAGTTATATTTTTTATTAACTCTTGTCACCACACATAATGCCACCTAATACGTTTTGTTTTGCAATAAGTTTTATATATTTTCCATTCCATCATGTTTTCCCACAATGTTTTGTGTTATTGATGTTGTTCATAGTCACATACTGCAGATATCTGCCCTTCTCTGCCCTTCTGTCAATCAATCAATCCACTTTCCCTCGAAATCATACCTTGTGAACCTACATTGCAGCAATATTCTTTGTCTATATATATTATTTAGGCTACACAGGGCATACCTTTTCCCATAACAATCATCACCTCAGCTCCCCCTTCCCCTAATTTATTTTTTTCATTGTTCTCTTTCTATTTTGATGCTATTGCTCATAGATTTATCTCTGTTATTCATTTAAAGAATGCTTGTATGACGGGATATGCCTCTTTTCCCGATGGTATGCCATTTGTATAATTGTTTGTTCTCTGAAAAAGCGAATAGTCGAGCTGCGCTGGCCTCCCACAGCTCTTGTTATTGGTGAGTTGTTGCATACCTTACTTGTATTACATTTTTGATTGTTTTGACTGCTTGCTTTTGCTCGACCATGTTTTGTGAATGCTACTTTTCTGATCGACTTCCTTTTGCCCCTGACGGCGGTAGCCCTATTGGCAATCCGTTTGTGTTTGTGACATTGCGACTTATTAACCATTAGCCTGCTGAGGGTGACTAAAATAGCCTGAGTAACTCTCAGGGTTTACAATGTCCGGCTGCTCATCGGTCATATCTCCAAAACACTCTTTTGTAATATATATGGAATGATCTAAATTTAAAGACAGGACAGTCCATAATACATTCATAGCGGGCTAAGGGTTAACATTGTAATAGTTGTTAGTTTCAATGCAAGTTTCGTGTTCACCGTCATATGCATACCAGCTTCGAGATGGCTCAAAGTTTCGTACTATTGTAGCAAGCATTTCTCACTACCGTTCACGAGCAGTCTCAAGCAAACCGAGACTGCAATATGTTTTATATTTATCGTGGTCGGCGATTTCCAATTTTCTCCTTCGTACTCATTTTTATATCGCAGTAACGTTGTTTGTTCAGTGTGGCGGCGGTCTGTATAGTGTGGCGGCGATACAACTTGTTTCCCTGCTTGCAATCGAAACTATTATTCATTCCGATCTTTGGAGATCGCTGAGCCCGATATGTATATACATATATCGGTGGTACATTCTCAAATACTTTTCTTTTCTTGCTTTAATTTCGAATAGGTGGTTCAACAACTCCAGCCTTTAAAGGTTCTGAGTATTGTTTAATCACCCTTTATTCTTCATAACGTCTGTTTCCAGCAAAATTCCGTTTGTTTTATTTCGCCAATCGTTTACTCGTTTAGGGAGAACATTTTGTTAAAAACTGGGACCATGTGCGCTGTATGTATACCTATCATCACAAATGAGTATTTTAAAAAGTCGTTCATGAATAAAACAACTTAAAGAGTGGTGAAGACAGGGTTGCCGACTTTGAACGGTCAGTAGGCAATATGGCCTACTGGTTAGCTTAAATCGATTTTATGTGTACACAACCTCGCTTTTTCCTGTATTCAGCGCCTAAATTGACAAAAGGATGTAAACAAAGGTAATCTCATCGACAGTAAATGTAATCCAATAAACTGAACTTTCAGAGGAATCAGCAAACGATAAAATTAAATTTCGTTGCAAAGATACATCACATCTAAATAATTAGAAACACGTCAGGATATCCAGAATTGTACCGAACAGCCGTCGCAGTTGCAGTCTAAGCACAGAAGAAAGTGCAGCAAAGTGACTGACTAAATATGAGGTTGTGTGCACCCCAGAACCTAGTGGTCCGAGTATCACCCTAGAACCTATTGGTCCGAGTATCACCCTAGAACCTAGTGGTCCGAGTATCACCCTAGAACCTAGTGGTCCGAGTATTAACTTTCATCTAACCCCTTCTCAAAGAAACGAAAACGGGGTTGGCTTTTGTATGAAATAAAACCTTAATTTCGGCTTAAAACGTTTGCATATTATAAAGTTAAAATATTGAATAGGCAATTTTAAACAGGTTATCGTATTTTTCAAGTAAAAAAATGTTTTTAAACGTGTTTTTATGTCAAAATGTATGCTATAAATTTTGCTAATATAAGCTTTCCAATCGCTTAATGCAATTAATGCAGGATCACGTAATGTTGTGTCCTTGAATGCTAAATTTCCTAATCGACGACTAGTCTTTTGGCTGTTACTTGTGATATGCAGGCTTCATAACCGCTGCTCCCAACTAAATTCCATTTTGTTGATTTCGCTCTTCCGGCATAGAATTTTGTTAGATATTGGGACCATACGCCGCTGGACATGGGGGAGGAACATGTCTATGTCCACCGCCATATGCGAGGTGGTTAAAATTATGTACTATTGATTTTGTGAATATTGAGCTCTGCTCAACCCGGGGCTAGAGGGCGTGAGCGGTAGCTAGCATATTTCCTACCGTTTATGAACAGTCTCAATCAACCGAGACTACAATATTTTGTATGTGTCGTGTTCGGCCGTTTCCAAAGGTCCATTATCATACTCTTTTATATCTACTTTCACAGTGAAATCTTATAAAAAGACATATACGAGTTTGATGTGAGTTTTTAACATAGTCGCTCTTAGATATGTATGCGCGAAAAAGATGCGCATAAACAACTGTAGGAAATGCCCTTAGGGAGAAATATTTTATGGTTATGACCGATATAAGAAATTGTATAGATCAATTTGAAGACATTTGAAGATATTTCAGATTTGAATCTGTAACTTGCTTTACTTCAAATTGTATCGTTTTCAATTATAACGTCTCGACCATGATATGTTTGATTGTGTTGTGTTAAAAGATCGCGTCATGCTCAAGTTTTTAAGTTTTTGGTAGTACTAATGCGTGCTAGTCACGTAAGTTAAGGCGGAATTAAGGTATGGGTGTTGCTGTGGTTAGAGAGATGACTTTAACTTTAACATCGTTAACTTTCCACAACTATATGTTACTTGCGCAATTTCATACGGGGTTTATATCTCTCAGCTCATGCGTTTTGATCGAGCTTGTAATGATGTTACAACCCTTTCTTTTCTACTATGGTTAATAATATATACCCTAACGTAACAAAGCTAATATTTCAGATACTAACGCTGCTTTTCTTGATTTACATCTTCCCATTGAAAATGTTGAAATAATTAGCAAAATATATGACAAGAGAGATGATTTTAATTTTGATATTGTCAATTATCGCCATTTTGATGGGGATGTTCCCGAGTAACTTCTTATGGGGTCCACGTGTCTTAACTTATTCGTTTTCTAGAGCGTGTACTCTAGTTGAGGACTTTATTATTCGTAATATTTGTATAACTAAAAAGCTACTCCATCAGGGTTACCGTTACCATAAACTTCGTAAAACCTTTGTACAATTGTATCATCGTAACCCTGATCTTCTTTCCAAATATAAAAGCAACTTTCTGCGACAAGGACTAGCACAACCTGACTTCTATGTTGACGTTATTTAAAAACTTCGTAAGATCGTTGGCCATGATCACTTTCATACTATCTTTGTTAAACTTGTTCAACGGTTTACAAAAAGTTGCTATGACCCTATCATTTTGCAACACTCTGCATGCTTGGTGGTGGACCCATTTACAGTTCACCACTATGCTTTCCTCTTTAATTGTGCGATGACCGGACAGGCTGTGGACCATATGTTGACGTATACCTAAAGCCCAAAAGGACGGTGACGTTTGATGTTTGTCTGCAGTATGGTCTTGTCGTACCTTCCCCGGTTTATTCTCTTTTTGCTCTGGCTTCTGCCAAGTCACTGAGTACCTTCTTTGTGGCTTTCTAGGCTATTGTTTCTTTTTGCACGGGCATATTTGTGGTTTACTTATATTGCCTAATAATGCTGCCTTGTTGGTTAGAGTAGTTCGTGGCGGGGGTTTCTTTATTTACACTGACTAGTTTTATTGGGATGACAATAGGGTAAATGTGAGCTTTGGTGCGCCCTAGAACCTGGTTTAAACCCCCAGCGGTCTTTTTGCCACTATCCGTTCCAAGGCTATTGTCAACTCTTTTGTGTTTGTGATGTCTAATTTTGAATTTTGTTCATCTTTGCTACTTTCCCTGTCCGATCTTTTTATATTTCTTTGAAGTTGTTCTTTGTTTGTGTGTGTGTTTATGGTTGACTGTCGTCCTTAAATGCTTCTTTCCCTGTTTATAATTTTATATATCCTTATTTAAAATTCTATACTATTGACTTTATGAATATTGAGTTCTTCTCAACCCGGGGCTAGCGGCGTGAAGGTAGCAAGTAGATTCCACTACTGTTCATGAACAATAATTCAAACCAAGACTGCACTATTTCGTATTTATTGTGTTCGGCCGTTTCCAAAGGTACAGGCTTATACTCTTTTATTGTTAGATAATTCCTTTTGATGGGATGTAGTTTTCCTTACACTGTCTTGTCTATTTAAGCGATGAAGACAGGATAATAGCAAAGAGTATGTACATATAAAATCGATTCAAACTAATATGTAGGCCTTGTCGGTAACCCTGTCTTCACCACCCTTTCTGTCGTATTTTGTCTTTTTCTTTGTATAAATAATTAATTAGTGTTCCTTGTTTGTAGTACAGTGCGGATCTACGATGCAATTACGTTTGGACGCTCCGGTTCCTATAGGACCCTATATCTCATTTCTTAATGATTAGAACGACGGTTAAAGAATATGGGCAAATACCAAAAATGATATATTTACATATGTTGTATTGCAAACTCATTGCCTATTGCGAGAAAATATAAACACACTTGGTTTTGAAAGCACTGATTTTTTACGAATCTGAAATGGAATCTTGTGCAGCTGCACTCACCTTTTTTACATTTTGTTGCCATGTGGAGAATTGTGCATTAATTATACAATGAAAAGGACAATATACAACACAAAGAGTTTGATCGATTTTAAGTGTAAACACACTCACTATTATCCTGCGCTCAGATTAAATTAAAAAGACAGTGTATAAAGTGTATGAAAATATATCCCATCAAAAGGAAATCTCTAAAAAATAAAGTCCACATGCAGAGAAATTAGGAAACGATTCACGTATATGTTATCGTAAAGATATATATAAAAACGTTATTAGAAACACCTCAGGATGTATCCAGAATTGTACTGGACAACTACCGCAGTTCCAGTCAATGAAAGAAACAATCTAAAAGTTTTATAAGCATGATGGGATATATATATTGCAAAATATCGCTTACTTCGCTTAGATAATTACCTGTGTGAGCAAAGCATTACAGTTTAACGTTCATTTCAGTTTTCCCTCAGGCTTACAATATCTTCTCATCTGTTTAGCCCATCCGTTCAGTATGCTAAATTGTAAAATGGATTCATTATATTGCAGGTACTATCAAACAAATCATCAGCCTAAACATTTAAATTAAAACAGAAACTTGAAGTGTGTTTGAATATGTTTATAAAACCGTTGCATTCGTTTTAATAATGTTATCGTTCAAGAAATATAAAAAGATCGGACAGGGAGCCCCATATGAAAAAGAAATATAAAAAGATCGGACAGGGAAAGTAGCATTCAAGGAGCACAGTCAACCACAAAACACAGAAACAAACAAGGAAAAAGACAAACAAGAATGCAAAAGTAATAATAAAAGTGAACGACATCACAAACACAAAAGGTTGACAATAGGGCTACCGCCTTGGAACGGTCAGTGGCAAAGTAGGCCACTGGGGGTTTAAACCGGTTCTAGGATGCACCAAACCTCACACTTACCCTACTGTCATCCCATTAAAACAGGACAGTGTAAATAAAGAATTCCCCGGCATGATCTAATCTCTAACCAACAAGGTAGCATCAATAGGCAATATAACTAAAACACAAATATGCTCGTGTAAATATAATACAAAAAAACAATAGCCTAGAAAGCCACAATGAAGGTACTCAATGACTTGGCAGAAGCCAGAGCAGTAAAAGAATACACCATTAAGGGCACGACAAAGATCATGGACAAACATCAAACGCCACCGTCCCAATGGACTTTAGATGGGCGTCATCATAGGGTCCACAGCCTGTCCGGTCATCGTACAGTTAAAGAGGAAAGCATAGTGGTGAACTGTAAAAGGGTCCACCAACAAGCAGGCAGTACGTTGCAAAATGATAGGGTCATAACCTCTTTTGATAAACTTTTTAACAAGTTTAACAAAGATAGTATGAAAGTGATCATGACCAAGAATCTTACGAAGTTTATAAGTCACATCACCATAGAAGTCAGGTTGTGATAGTCCTTGTCACAGAAGAGTCCTTAAATTACATTTATATTTGGAAAGAAGATCAGGGTTACTATAATAAAATTTTGCAAAGGTTTTACGAAGTTTATGGTAACGGTAACCCTGATTGAGTAACTTTTTAGTTATACAAAGATTACGAAAATTAAAGTCCTCAACTCGAGTACAAGCTCTAGAAAAACGAATAAGTTGAGACAGATACACCCCATAAGAAGTTGCTCGGGGAACATCCCCATCCAAGTGGGGATAATTAACAATGTCAAAATTAAAATCATCTCTCTTGTCATAGATTTTGCTAATTATTTTACCATTTTCAATCGAGAGATCTAAATCAAGAAAAGAAGCGGTATTATCAGATATATTTTCTTTATAAGGCGAAGTTCTTTAGGATAAATATGATCAACCATAGTTGGAAAGAAAGGGTTGTCGATGTTCAGTATGTCATCCAGATACCAAGAGGTGTCATTAAAAGTTTCAATAACATCTGCCTGGCTATCTGGTGAAAGACTCAACATGAAATCTCTTTCATAGCAAAATAAAAACAAATCTGCGACATGTGGTGCACAGTTCGTACCCATAGGGATACCAACAATTTGTCTATAAACGGTGGTACCATACCTGACGAAAATATTATCTAATAGGAAGATGAGTGTTTCACAAACTTCATAGCAAGTCCACATAGTATAATTGTCTAAACTGCCGTTAGTAAAAAAACGCTTTAATATTATAACATGCCAAAAATGTAGTATTTTCTCTAGCGAATGTTTTTTGAATAAGAGAAATTAGCTTATCTTTAATAAGGTGATGAGGTAAGGTTGTATATAGTGTGGAGAAGTCATAAGTGCTTATTGATGAAACTTGACCTTTATTGAAAATTTTATCCAGAACGTCTCCTGAATATTTTATAGACCAAAATAAATTAATCCCAGAGTTTTCATAAGTTTTATCACAATATAGTTTAACTTGATCTTTAACGGCAGTAAGACAAGAAGTTAAAAGTTTGGAGTTGTTTGTTGTGGTGCAGGCACTATAATTAGAAATAAAGCGAACCTTATATGGATTTTTATGTAATTTAGGAATCCAGTACATGGTAGGCAGTTTATTTTGCTTATCGTTTACACCAGCCTTAAGTAATACTTGTTATTTATATATTTAAAACTCCTTCGAGTCCTTAAGTTTTCCATATACAACAATAGTTTAACCGGACTGAATATGAGATCCAACTTAGTGCAGTTGCACCTTTACACTTAAAGCCCATTATTATGGTTTCATTTATAATTGAAAAGACTTTCACAATTCTTCCAGATCCCTTCAAGGCAAATAGTTGCATTGCATGTCTAGGAAGTAGTTGTCTCAACGTCTCTATGGAGAGATTTTTTTTAAAAAAAAAAGCGAACACACACGTAGATATAAAAGTCGAACAGAAAATGTAGCATTCAAGGCCAACAGTCAACCAAAAGACATTTATACAAATCGAACAGAACATGGTAGAACCTAATACAGATATAATACATGTATCTTCCTGACGTGACATTAATAGACAAACACGTTATGTTTGAAGGATGAGTGTGTTTAACTCCAACACTGAACATATTAGTTCGATGACAAACCAGTTTTGGTTTACCATCCGAAAGGTAATTAATGTCTTTAATAAATACTTAAATTATGTATTTTATTGGGACATTTACAATTAAGAAACGCTAAAAACGTACAGTAAAAGGTGAAAAAAAAGAAACGACGTAATTGGGTAAATAATATGTTACTTGTTTTTTCTAAATGATATAACAATTATATCAAATATAGGGCTCATTGAGACGAACAGTTTCATATAATAGTAAATATGCTGTGAGCAGCCTAACACTCGGCCTTACCAAAACTTTAATATTTGAGTAGGACACTACCTTGTACAAAAGAAAAGAAACAAAAATCCTTCAAACATTAATAATGACGTTATTATGAAACCTTTGTTTATTTGACGACAAAAGTAACATTAAATCGGAAATGTCTTCAAATAACAAGTCTAACACATTCTGCATTCCGATTGATTGACGTTGAAAGATGTTTGACTAGTAAATAATGCATAACTACTACCTTCGATAACGTCCAGGCGTGTCTAAATCTCTTTCCGAAATTGTGGCATATCTGCTTGCAATATTTGTCCAAAATTGTCGCTTGGTAAAACCAAACGTTTTGCGATTGAGAGAACTTCGCCGAATGTGTTGACCATGGAAAAGATATCTAATTATATACTTCCTCTGACGTCATAATCATGAAGCAGTACTTGAATTGTTGACTGCTCCGCGTCATTATCGGGCAACAGTATAACATATTTCACTCTAGGTTATATGCATTTTATACAGAAAGGAAAACGTGAGGTATAATAATAGTACATGTTTCGAATTAAATATGGAAACTCAAAAAGTTAAATAATACAACCTTTGTGTTGTCTTGTTTGGGAGGATCCCAATGGAAACCGCGTCTATGGGCAAAAAAACTGTAACTTTGCACGTCTGTGTTTTCGAGTATAGACGTACAAATGTATATGTGTCAGGGTTGTGCAACCGCTTCTCATCAGTGCAGCATGGGTTCCATTACTTGTCTCGGCGTTGTGAAAGAGTACGGTGATTGCCCCGACAGTGACAAAGGTTTTCCCCGGGTTCTCCGGTATCATTCCATATGAAAACTATGCCCACGATATGTAATCAGCGCCATTGAGAGTAATTAGTTTAATCTCTGTAGTAAAATAAATAAAGTGTATGCGTTATATGTATACTAGTATTCGAGTAGAAGAATCCAATTTGTTTGTTTTTTTCATGTGATAATTGTCATTCGCCTGTCGTACGTATGTTTTACAATATGTGTTTCTCTTTTGCAGGATGTTTATTAGTCAGCATTCATGCCATCGATGTCAGCGTGCATGTTGGCAATGACGTAGTTATTGTCTGCCCATTGACTGGCAACTACACATTTCCAGAATGGTTCGGGCCACCCGGTCAAACACCTCTCACGTCAAACGGAACTTTTACACAAGCAGGAATGGCGTATAAAGATCAGAAGAACTTAAAGCTTATCAGCGCAAAAACGACACACGGTGGTGAATATATATGCCGAATCAACAATAGAGAGGATTCTGTTTCATTAACTGTTCTTAGTAAGTAGAATATGTATATAGGGAACATTCGCGTTAACATACCATATTTATTATATCCGCATTTTTCGAATGCTGTGGTTTTATATTTGGCATATTGGTTGCCTATGATGTGTGGATGAAAGGTTACGAATCCAGAGTCTGATCCAAGGAGCCAGAGGTCAAGGTCGAAATTCTAATTCACCATTTGAACGTTTAAATCGCGATTTTCAATACTTTTTAATGGAATGTGTTTGATATAAGTAATGATATGTGCTTACAATATGGAACGGGTTTTGAAATTTGATGTACGGATCCTTCTTCGTTGGGGAGAGGACATATGGTCATATGGGGTCAGCATGCGTTTTTATTGTTTCCTCGTAGCCTACTCCTACTTCAGTTGAAAGATGGTGCTTATATTTATTCAAAATGGTTTCCTACGATGTATAGATGACATTAAAGGTTTCTAATCTTGGGTCCATAGGTCAAGGTAAAGAAAATAAAAAAATGAATATTACAGTTAAGGTTTTCTAAATTGTTAATGCTATTTCGTTGTTTGCATTCTTATTGTTTCCTAGTAACCTGAATTACTCTACACGTCCATATTCGACACCGTTGTTGACTATGTGTGTACATGACAGCAAAGTGGGGATATTTGTGATAGCCACACGTCCCTCCATCCTCTACACACACACTTTGACTTTGACCTTTGACCAGAGCTCACGTTGAATAAAGCCAACAGTTCGGATACAGTAGCAGCATTTCTCGATCTTCATCTCTCGATTTCAAATGATTGTATTCATACTAAAATCTATGATAAGAGAGATGATTTCGATTTTAACATCGTTAACTGATGGAGATGTACCTCGTGCTACCTCATACGGGGTGTATATCTCCCAGCTTATTCGATTTGCTAGAGCGTGTAATGATGTTATAGACTTCAATGATCGAAATCAAGTTATTACAAGTAAACGTCTTCATCAGGGTTTTCGTTATCACAAACTACGTAGATTCTTCTCTAAATTCTACCGCCGCAACAAGGGCCTGCTGGAAAAGTACAACACCAACCTTAAAAAACTTCTGCGACTAGGCATATCACAACCCTCATTTTATGGAGATGTGATCTATAACTTCGAAAGTTAAAGGGATCTGACGGGTTTCCTGACCGCTTTACAAATTTAATCAGGAAGTTCGTCAGAAAAGGATATAACCCTTTGGTTTTACAGAGCACTGCATATTTGGTGATTGAACCCTCTATAGTCAGTCATTACGCTTCACTTTTCACTTGTGCGATACCTGGACTACCTCTTGGGACTCTATGCTTGTACCTACTGAAAACAAAACTAAGGGAGGTGGGTGCATGAGCTTTCGTCTCTTGGGGTTTCTGGTCGTACCCTAGATTAGTTTTCTCTTTAGCTGCAACTACTATGGTTATTCAGTATGATTATGGATACATCCTGAGATGTTTATTATTTTGTTTGTGTTTCTTTAATTAGTTTCTCTGGATATAGACTTTATTGTTAGAGAATTCCTTTTGATGGGATGTAGTTTTATTTACACTGTCTTGTCTATTTGGGCGTTGAAGACAGAATAATAGCGAGGATTGTGCGCATATAAAATCGATTCAAGCTAACCAGTAGGCCTTATTACCTACTTTCTGTTGTTTTTTGTCTCTTTCATTGTATTATCAAGTCCTTGTTTGCAGTACAGTGCGGACCTATGATGTCATTGCGTTCGGACGCTGTGGTTTCTATAGGACCCTATATCTCATTTTTGCTATAATTTCTAAATGTATAGTTTTCTCTTCTAATTCTAATAGTACTTATAATAAACATATACCACTATATAGTTCCAAGTTCAATATATTCAGCAGGAAATTAAAAACACCAACTACAATTACCCAACAATTGTAAATGGTCACTGTCAGATTGTATTTATAGCTTAAGCGTACAAAGTGAACTTATTGTCATAACTCACTACACCATAAACACGCGATGGTAATCGCCATATGTATCTGAATTGTCTAATTCCTACTAATTAATCATTTACGACCATTTAAAATCTTTGATAAATTGCACGGTGTTCTTTGAATATGTCATTATTTCATAATTATTCGTGTCTCTTCAATTTTGTTTTGTTTTTTGTTTCAGCCACTCCACAACTATATATATTTGATGGCGTGGTATGGTTTTCCCCAACAAAAACCTCCCGGAACTTTACATGCACGTCTTTAAAAGGAGCCCTTGAATCATCAGTGACCTGGACATTCAGTAATATATCGTCGAAAACGTATACAACTTCAATATACCCAAAATGTACACAGGTATATAACAATTGTTTTGAATATGTTTCTCTTTGGGACCATTATCTTCTTGTGTTTTAAGGTTTTCGTGGCCCAGTGGATTACACGTAGAACTTGAAACCGGAGAACCCGTGTTCAATTTTCACCGGCGTCACTGCGAGTTTGGGAAAAAAATATTTCGTCCGTCCGATGGGGCTGTAAGTCGGACGGTCCCGTGGTGTATCGTAGTCTATCCTCCGAGCAAATGAAAAACCATATGTTAGTAAGTGTATTGCAGGTTCCAGGATTCCTATACTGCCTTCCATCTCTCTCTGGGGCTGCTCTAAATAATATAATCTGTGTTGATTGTCCGTTATACAACATTCAATTCAACATTCAGTTATCTTTAGGACTAGTATCTGGTTGTGTTTTAGTGTGTTTTATAGAATATATGAATCACTTTAGGATCAGTACCTCTCTGGTGGTGTTTTAGTGTAAATCTATCACTTTAGGACCATTGTCTGGCCTTGTTTTAGATATATTTCTCTTTTTAGAACCATTATCTGGTGATGTATTAGTGTATATCTGTCACTTTAGGATAATGATCTGGCCTAGTTTTAGTGTATATATGTCTCGTTAGAGCCATTATCTGGTGATGTATTAGTGTATATCTGTCACTTTAGAACCATTATATGGCCTTGTTTTAGTGTATATTTATCTCTTTAGAACCATTATCTGGCCGAGTCTTAGTGTATATTTATCTCGTTAGGAGCATTATCTGGTCGTATTTCAGTGTATACATGTATTTATTATATACTTTCCATTGAAATAGTGGATTTCATGATTAAAATAAAACCTTATATTTTCATTGGTTATATTTCACATGTAAAATGCCGAAAATGACGTAATGCCGATATTGCCGCTGTTGACGTTGTTGACGTTTTTTGGGGCATAATGTTTTTTTCTGCATAAGTTTCTATATTCACAAACAAAACAAATAACATATCCTCTATTTCCGTAGAACTATTATTTGGTCGTGTTTGAGTGTATGTTCATCTCTTTCGGACCATTATCTTACAGTGTCTTCTGTATATGCTGAATCTTTTTCTCTTTGATCAGTTTATGTGGTACAGTGGTGTATACTATGGAAAAGTAGTAGGTGGTTAGAGTAGAGGCATGGAAATGCTTACACCGTAGTTTTACATAGCCGTCTCGAAATGTTTGTTCGACCAAAACAGATTGGTTTCAGAAAGGCAACAATACTTTATAAAATATTCTTTAATCGCGGCAAGCCTTCAGTTCAAAGAGTGAGGTTTGGTGCAGCCTCGAACCTGGATTTAACCCCCAGCGACATTTTCTTGCCACTGACCTGGTTTAATAGTAGTCCTTGAATGCTACATTTCCTGTTCGACCTTTATATCTACTTTTAAGTAAAAGTGACTATGTTAACGATGTTCACAAATCGCATTTAGAATAAAACCGTTAACTAAAGTCACAAAGGGGTTCACTGTATTGTCAACACCTGGTACAAATGTACATTTTAATGTTAAACTGTTCATGTTTTGATGTTTGTACTCTCTATTATCAAAAAATATAGGTTTAAATACATTGTATTGAATTTGTTTTTACATTGTTTGCAAAAACTTCTATCAAGAAAACCATATTATTGTTGTAGCACCAGTACGCCAGATATAGTTTTTAGAGTATACATCTGTAAATCTAACCGTGATCACCAACTTGTTGGTATCCCTATGGGTACGAACTGTACAGTTCTTGTGACAGATTTGTTCTTGTATTGCTATGAAAGAGATTCCATGTTGCGACTTTCATCCCATACTCAGGCAGATGTAATTGAAGCTTTAATGACACATCTCGGTATCTGGATGACATATTGAACACTGACAATCCTTTCTTTTCTATTTGGTTAATACTATCTATACTCAGGAACTTCAATTCAACAAAACTAACATTTCTGATACTGTCTTTTCTTTATTTACATCTTTCTATTGAAAATAGCAAAATAATCAGTAAAATCTATGACAAAAGAGATGACATTACTTTTGATATTGTTAATTGTGAATTATCCCCTGCTGATTTCTACTACATTCGTACAATGTAATATCTCATGCTTTTCAGTGTTTCAAGTCGCAAAACACCTTTATATTTGGTCTAGGACAATTACTAGTAGTTTAAACAGCAGGGAGTTAGTAGGAGCGTTGTTAAAGTAAAACCTTATATTAAACTGTTCACTGTTAGATTCCATAAGTAATAATCGACGTTCGAAATAATGGCTGGTACTGGAATATGACTGGGTCATTCCATAAAACGTATACACTACGCATTCTTAATTTTAAATGCATGTTCTTTGTTATTAGGCGCAAGATCAGTTATACGAGTGCTTCTCAACTCTGACCATATCCAACGTCACGAGAAAAGATACAGGATTAGTGATTTCGTGCAAAATTAAAGTCGGTGGAGTCTTTGTCAACACACACAGCTGGGATCCAGTCATCGTTCACTGTAAGTATGCTGAATCTCGGGCCGGTACTCATCATTACGTAGTCTCGCCTTAATTCCATTAAGCGATGGGAAAGCTTATATTAGCAGGATTTTATAATGTATATTTCGAGAATAGAACACGTTTAAAACATTTTTTAATGCAAAAATGCGATAACCTGTTTAAAATAACCTATTGAATGTTTCAATTTTACAATATGAACAATTTTAAAGTCGAAATAAGGATTTTATTTCTTAACCCAGCAAATCCCTATTTCGCTTCTTGGAGAAGGGGTTGGATGGCGTATAAAAATTAATACTCGGACCTGTAATGTTTATATCAGTATGTCGACTAATATGTATATAGAGGATTTGTGTTGGTTTGGAGAGAATTAAGATTTATTTTTATTGAGAAGAGAGGAAATACTTCAGTTTTTTTCACTAAGAGATGAAAATAAATCCCATATTCATCCCAAACCAACAAATATTCTTTTTATTATATACTCGAAACCCAGAAATTAATGTGGAACAAATGTATTTTTGGCGACGTCACTGACTCGGTACGGTGAAATTTCTATTTTAACTCGCTTCAACTGTTATAATACTCGACCGATTTCTATAAACTACGAACTATTATTTTAGTTAAGTGATTTCCAATCTAATGATATAACATACATACCAACCTTCTGAAAAAAAATGTCTTTGAAATAGTAATTAAACCGGAAAACTGAAAGGTCTACATGACATTGACTAATTTTCTTAGTTATACCATTTCCAAGCCAGTAAAATACATTTAATACTTATTTTCTAAGAAAAGAGTTGTTTTGAAATTAAAAAAAAAAGCCAGATATGGCTCACAGGTGAAATATAAACAATGAAAATATAAGGTTTTATTTTAATCACAAAATCCACTATTTTGCGAGAATGTATATAATAAAATCACTTATCTCTGAACACAACTTGAAAACAAAATTCATGTAATCAAAATGCATTGATGTTAAAAATTACAACTGTGCACCATTCATTTTTTTATGTAAATAAATGTAATAGAATACATTTTAAGAAATCAAGATCGACCAACGGGTCGCTATCTACGTCATGAGCGATTACATAAAACAAAACTCTAAACGATTGCATGAAACAGTACTCTAAATATTTAATATTGAACACCCATCTGTGTGGCTTTAAAGTATAATAACGCTTAAAAAGATAATAGTGGGCGTCAGAGGTGTTGCATATTACATTAACTCCCATGAACAGACTCCCTTGTTTGTGTTAGTTTTTCCAAAGGATTCCCTTTTCAGTCTTTATAATACCCACGTTTTTTTAGGAAAGGGATTTATTAAAATCGCCTCCTTTTCCCTCTGTCCGGCCGTTCGTTACCCCATCTCCTCCTAAACCGCTAAACGGAATTCAACCAAACTTAGGATATGACTTCACCATATGATGACAGCGTGCAAGAGCAATATTATTTTTGGCTCCGCGCCCAGGGTCTCAAGGAAAGGGGTGTCAAAAGGTAAAATACAATAACTTCATTTACGGTGTAATCTTTCCCTATTTTGCATATAACGTATATGTAATTGAAAGATAAACAACATATATAATGATTTTATTATTTCAAACTCGGATATCTGCCAAAGCGTTGGGTGTATGGGGGTGGGGGTGGGGCGGGGAAATTATATGATTATGAGATTACACTGTATACATTTGTTTCCACCTACGTCATCGGTGGGGCCTGGGGGAAGGGGCTTCAAATGCCCTAATAATTCAATTGCAGTGTCACATTCCCATAGTTTTGCGCATTAATTGGTACAAATAGTCGTCTGTGAAAGAGATACATATCATGTCAAATGATTTATTATTTAAAACTCGGACGTCTTCCCTGGGGTTGGGATGGAGGACTTAATGGTATTCATGTATACTCTGTAAATACAAAGCATATCAATATTTCAGTTTATCCACCTTATAGGTGTGTCCAGGTGGTGGAGTGGACTGTTTGTGTGGGGCGGAGGGGTCGGGTGGGAGTGGGAGTGAGTGTGTAGGGTGAGGGAAGAGGTAACAAGTACACTAAACATTTCTTTATTAATTTTCAGTGTCGTACGTGTATATAGAAAAGCATAAATTGTACTATTTTTTATCTGAGTATTCAAGAACAAAACAATTACATGTAAAATGGATGCTGGGTTAAAGTGAATTGACCTGTGCGAAGAAAACGTGGGTATTTGCGATGGCGCGCCGTCGAATTCGTTCTAGTTAATAGTTACACTAGCGTTTGTATAGTGCTGTGTGGCGGCTGTTAAAAGTCGCCCAGACTACAGATCAGTAGTGTTATTGCTTTCTGGTTCTTTGGTATCATCAAGTTAATTATTTGTGACTTTGGAGATCGCTGAGCCCGTAACTTATATTTAGTGATCGGTGGTACATTTTCAATTTCTTTTTGTTTTCTTACTTAATTTTCGATTCGGTGGTTCCACTACTCCGGCCGATAAAAGGCTCTGGATATTGTTTAACCAATCATAGGATATGTTGTCTGCTTTTTAATTCAGTCTTTTGGCTATTACTTGTGATAAGCAGGCTTCATACCGCTGATCCCTACTAAATTCCTTTTTGTTTATTTCGCTCTTCGGGGCATACAATTTTATTAGATCCTGGGACCATACGCCGCTGAATATAGGGGATGAAATAAAGATACAAATATTGCTATATCCACCGCCATATGCTTGCCATATTCGGGATGGTTAAAATTCTGTACTGTCGATTTTTACGGGAAAAAAAGTATGATAATGGACCTTTGGAAACGGCCGAGCACGACACATACGATATTGACTTATGCTCAACCCGGGGCTAGAGGACGTGAGCGATAGCTAGCATATTTCACTACCTCTCATGAACAGTCTCAATCAAACCGAGACTGCAATATTTCGTATGCGTCGTGCTCGGCCGTTTCCAAAGGTCCATTATCGTACTCTTTTTTCAAATGGAATATCGTTTCAAAAGGAGCGTTGCATTTTATATTACTCATATTTTCTCATCTAGAGATTCTCATCCGGTCTGGCGGCATTACAGTTGACATGTCCGGAATGTGTTTAACACAACTTACGAAATGTGTCGGATTTTGGGGAATCATGCTTTCTAATTTCGTGAAGTTGTCAATCAATTTGAAACCTGTTTTTATTGAAATGAAGTCGGTATCAAGCTAAAACCTGTATTGATATTACACAATTAATGGCGAAAATGGATATTTTTCATGAAAAGAACTTAATTTCAGCATGTGCTATATGTTTCCAGTATATGAAGTTGAAGATTTTCCCTGCTTTGTGTGCTAGACGTATACAGTTGCGTTCCTAGTTTTTAAAATATATTATTTAATATCGAGATATACAGAACAGCGTTTAACAAATATATTGTTATTTTTGTTTTAATGCGTATGTTAATAACGTTTTCGAAAACAATGCAATATACTAGAAACCGGTTGATCAGTATTGTAATTTTACGAAAATAAATTAGGTGGTTAACGATCGCAAGTTCTGTTAAAAGGCTCCGCATACGCGCACGTAAAGTTCAAAATTCGGATAAAGTTATTATTGAAGGCAGAATTATTAAATCAGTAGGTTAATTTAGAGCTGACATACTTGTAATTGCGAGAAAAGCTACACATATACCTTAGCTTATATATTTGACTCCCCAGTACCAGTGGATCAGTGCGATTTAACTAATAGAGCATGGTGTTGATGACCAAACGCAAATTATAGACTGAATAGTCCGACTAGAAAGATATATCGACCGGTTCATAAACTTGCGTATGATTCGAATCAACATGCACTATTTGTTATACCGAATTTATATCATCAAACAGCAACCAGGGGAATATCATCACTGCGCATGTTTTACAAACGAGACCGCGTTATATCGCTCTGTATATAAAATATTGACAATTTGATAAGAATCTTAACTTTTCAACAACGTACACAATAAATTAGAAAGAAAAAGGATGAAAGAAAAATTTTAGAACTCGAGGAACACAATACATGTACATACAAAAATACTGCAGTCTCGGTTTGACTATAGATGAATATTGAGTACTGCTCAACCCAGGGCTAAGGGGCGTGAACGGTAGCAAGCACATCTCACTACAGTTCATGAACAGTCTCAATCAACCCGAGACAGCACTGTTTCGTTTTTATCGTGTTCGGTCGTTTCCAAAGGTCCACTCTCATACTCTTTTCCTTCGGATGGAAAAGCATCTGTTTCAGGGTCCGGTGTGGTTTAAAACAAACATTGATCTTGTGCGCCTGGAAGATGCGCTTTAGGCACTCGGAGGTCCCTTTCACGTAGGGTAAGACAATACTGCCTTTACAGTCTGATCTCCAAGCTGTCATCACATCTACATGTCTGTTTTTCCAACTGAAGGTGACACAATATTAGCCAAATATTTTGCAAAACTCTAAGTTATAGAACCCACACTACTGACTATCGGTCGCAATAGCATGTTTTGCTTATGGACTATTAGCAATCCATATAATGTAGGAGAAGTTTTAGTGGTTGGATATAATTGTTTACTAAGCGACTAGTCAATTACCTTCTCTCTCTTTCCCGTAAATCTCTGATGTAATCCGAGAGTTCCTTCTTGTATTTAGTTGTAGTGGGGTCGCGTGTTATGTGTTGAAGTCTTAAAGAATGTTAATACATTTCACTTTGTAAGCCGATTTGTCCATTACAACAGTGCACCTACCCTCATCAGCAGAAAGAATAATGTTGTCTTTGTCCCTTTGCAAACTAGACGGGGCACAACCTTCCGCACATCTGGGACAATCAGTATATATCGCTCAATAATCCCTCGAGCGGTTTTAATGACCAGTAGCATAACATCAGTCTGCTGAAGAAGTCCTAAGTACTAGGACAAAAGCTCCAAGTATGCTTTCGAATGTATTGTAGATGTGGTCGAAAAGTTAAGATTCTCATAAAATAATGAATCTACACAGTTAAATGTTCACCAAACTATTGACGTTATACAGCGCAACGAAAAAATATAATATATATTATTATTGTTATATTGTAGTTCCTCCTACATATGTCACACTCACTGGTAATGCGCTAGTAAAGTTAGATGATCAAGTACAGTATAACCTCTCATTAACCTGCACGACCGATCCTGCACGTGACGGAAGGAAAAGTGGAATTAGGTTTCAGTGGTATAAAAGCGGAGAGCAAGTGAAGCCAAATGAACTTGGTACAGTTACATTTACAGAGGTTCCAAGCGGAGAATATCAAGGATATAACGCTAGCCAGACAGTAACATTTGCCATCGACAGGGAAATGAATGGAGTAGACATCAAATGTAGAGCATCCAATTTCTACAATTATATTAAACCAATGGAAGACACTGTTACCTTAGACGTCGATTGTAAGTGGTAAAACATTATTTTTTATACAATGTCATCACATCCAATGTCCAACAATATGGTTACTAAATAAAAGGGTAAACTATTGAAATTCCTCCATTTGCGGGGTTTTAAATTTCTGAAATACACACTTACCGACCGTTAAAAGAACCGAACATCTATATAAAAAGAAGATATTAAAAATCGAACAGGAAAAGCAGCATTCAAGACGACAGTCAACCTTAAACACACACATAAACAAAGAACAACTTTAAAGATTAATAAAAAGCAAGATAAGACATCACAAACACAAAAGGTTTGGCAAAAAAAGCCGATGGGGTTTAAACCAGGTTCTAGGGTCACCAAACCTCACTCTTACACTATTGTCATCCCAATAAACGGAATAATATAAAGATCCGCCAGGTTATAATCTCTAACAAACTAGGCAGCATTAATAGGTAATATAATTAATGACTTGGCAGAAGCCAGAGTAACAAGAGAACAAACCGTTAAGGGTACGACAAGACAAGAGAAAAGACAAATATCAAATGCTTCCGTCCTATAAGAATTTAGGTATACGTCATCATGGGGTCCACAATCTGTCCGGTCATCGCACAATCAAAGACGAAAGCATAGCACTGTGGCGAACTGTAAATGGATCAACCACTAAACATGCAGTACGTTTTAAAATGATAGGGTCATAACCGCTTTTTATAAACTTTTTAGCAAGTTTAATAAATATTGTATGAAAGTGATTAAGACCAAAGATCTTACGAAGTTTGTAAAGCACATCACCAAAGAGGTCAGGTTGTGATAGTCCTTGTCGCAGAGAAATTAAATTATATCTTAAAAATAGATCAGAGTTACGATAACAAAAGTTTGCAAATTTTTTTCGAAGTTTATGGTAACGATAGCCTTGCTGGAGTAGCTTTTTAGTTTTACAAATATTTCGAATATTAAAAGTCCTCAACACGATTGCACGCTCTAGAGAAACGAACAAGTTGAAAAATATAGACCACATAAGTAGTAGCTCGGGAAACATCCTCATACAAATGGGGATAATTAACAATATCAAATTTAAAATCATCTCTCTTTTCATATATTTTACTAATTATTTCGCCGTTTTCAATAGAAAGATGTAAATTAAGAACAGAAGAGACAGTATCAGAAATGTTAGCTTGTTGAGTTAAAGTTCCTTAGGATAAATATTATTAACCATAGTAAATAAATGTTCAATAATCATTCAAATACCGGGAGGTGTCATTAAAGGCTTCAGTTACATCTGCCTGAATATCGGATGAAAGACTCAACTTGAAATCATTTTCATATCAATACAAAAACAAATCTGCAACAAGAGGTGCACAGTTCGTATCCATAGGGATACCAACAATTTGTCTATAAAAGGTAGTTCCATACCTAATGAAAATATTATCTAAATAGGAAAATGAGTGCTTCACAAACTTCTTGGAAAGTCCACATAGTGCAATTGTGTAAACGGCCGTTAGAAATAAAAAGACTTTACTATTAATACATACCAAAAACGTAGCTTTTTCTCTAGCAAAAGTTTTTGAATAAGAGCCATATGCTTTCTTTCATGAGGTGATGTGGTAAGGTTGTATATAGTGTAGAGAAGTCATAAGTACTTATAGATGAAACTTGATGTTTATTGCAAATTTTATAAAGAACGTCTCCTGAAATTTTAATAGACCAAAATACATTAATCCCAGTGTTTTCATAAGCTTCAGCTTTGTCTTATAACGTAAGACAAGAAGTTAAACGTTTGGAGATGTTTGTGATGATACAGGCACTAGACTTCGAAATAAAGCGGGCCTTATACGGATTTTTAGAAATCCAGTACATAGTTGGCAGTTTGTTTTGCTTTTCGTCTACTCCAGCCTTGAAAGTAGTGCACCGAGTGATGTGTGTAGAAACAAAATCATCCTCAGTAGATTGAACTGGAGTATACGAATTACTGCTACCGAGTTTCTGAGATAAAAAATACCGTAATGTAGGCGTCAAGCAATAATTACATTATTAGCTACTTTATCAGCAAGAACTTTATTAAGAAAGTCTTGAATTTCCGATTTTAAATACGAACGAAAACCTAGGTCTACCTAAGTAAAGAGGGGTTAGCATTATAAAAATTAATACGTGTATCTATAATTTAATTGTTTTAAGTTTTTCCAAATAGAAAGAGCGTTTGCGTCCGCATGTTCTCTATGAAACCATTTTATACTAAATTCGTCAATGGATTGGGCGATCTGAGCACGACATGCCTTAAAATCAATAGTTGAAGGTAATCTATTCTTAGGAAATTTAGAAAACAGATGCTGAATACGTTTATCTACAAAATTAAAATTACCAGTTGATACATGACCTACTGGAGCATAGCAAAGGTTTGATGTATTACACTCACATTCCTTAGGAGTGTTATTTACTATATCAAGGTCAGAATCTATTTTGTTGCAGTTGAAAATAATATTTCTAATTGGTTTTTAATACTTATAACAAATTAGAGGACTCTCGGAATGTTTGAAATATTTAGGGATAAAATCAACTACATGATTATCTCGAAAAAATACTTGGCGTGTTAATGAAATCAATACCCTTATTAAGATATAGTATTTTTAGAAAATGCCTGACGTAGTCAGACTCCTTGCCAATATGGAGTCGGAGAACATGTCATGTGTAGCTTTGAATTATGGAAGCAGTGTTATACAAGTGATATGTACGAATACAAATTGTGTGTGCTTCCTCGTCGATCATCTTAAGTGAAGAAATAGACAAAGATGTAAAAAAAGTATGAAAGAAGAAATTTGGAAATCGTCGAACAAGATAAATACTACAAATATTGCAGTCTCGGTTTGATTTAGACTGTTCATGTATGGTAGTGAAAAATGTTTGCTACCTTACAGAAATTTGAGCAATCCCGAATATAGTATGCATATAAGACTGTTTAAAAATATTATATAAATCAGCAACTGACATAGTTACACACGATTTACGTGTGATGTTACCATTACGCCTACGACCATGAACCCTAGAATTACGCTTTCGAATAGAAAATATTGAAAAAATGTCAATATTAGGATCTTTTGAAATATTTCCTTGTTGATAAATATTGTCATTAAGGCCGAGTGGATATGATGTCTGTAAGTTTTTCATCAGCTTTTATTTAAAAGCTTTTAGTAGCATCATTATCATCAAATATATTCAACCGGTTGAATTGAACATTTCAACATGATTAACTGTATGGTTAGCATCTTTATACGGAGTATCCATTATACTCATTGCCTTTGATTCATAATACTAGAGACAAGCGTACTAATATCTGATCTGACCGATTTACTGACGAGTTCTTTATCCATTTGCACCTAGTATTTGCAGTTTATCCATACTAACTGTGACGTTGTTGTTGGAACAGGTGTCGCCGTGGTGTAACGGTTAGCGCGTCGGTTTATTAATCCAGGGGTCGTGTGTTCTATGCCAGGACATAAATTGAATTAATTTTCGAAAAACTTGTAAAATAGTTTTACACCTGACCAATCCATCAGATAAGACTTAAAACCGAGGTCTGAAAAATACGCATGGCCAACAGATTGAACTATATCCATTAGTAAATCGGTCCTGATGAAATTGACGGCAATGCATACAATATTATTATATGTATAATAGGCGAATCAGAATACAGAATGTATAATTATAATTAAAACAAGTAATGTCACAGGTAAGTGACACATGCCTCTGTAAAGCTATGTTTACTTATTTGTCCTTTGATGCAATGACCTTATTCTTTGCGCGCGACATAACTTCCCTATTGTGATTAACATTTGTGTGAAGTGTCATGGAATTGCCTTCAGTACCGTTAACGGTATGACTGAGACACACTAGTTTTGAACGAGGAACGAACGGACGAACTATTGAACTAACGTTCAAGGCTGGAATAGACGAAAAGCAAAACAGACTTCCAACGAGGTACTGGATTCCCAAATTACACAAACAACCATATAAAGCCCGTTTTATTTCCAATTCTAATTCTTGCACCACTACAAGTATCTCCAAACTTTTAACATCTTGTCTTACTGCCGGGCCATTTAAAGATCATGTTAAACAATATTGTTCTGAAGCTTATGAAAACTCTGGGATTAATTTATTTTGGTCTATTCAAAATTCAGGCGACGTTCTTGATAAAAAAGTGCATTAAACGTCAAGATTCGTCTATAAGTACTTATGACTTTTCAACATTAAATACAACTTTACCACGCCACCTTAGCAAAGACAAGCTTATTGCTCTCATTCAAAAAACGTTTGCTAGGTAAAATACTACATTTTTGGCCTGTAACAATATTAAAGCTTGTTTTACTAACGGCAGTTTGGACAATTACACTATGTGGTATCTGTATTGGTACGAATTATGCACCCCTTTGTCGTAGATTTGTTTTTAAATATGAAAGAGATTTTCACCATATAGTATTACGACTGTACGACTACCAAACACGAGATCTAAGTAGTTATTAAGAAAAATCGGAGAGAGAGAGAGAGAGAGAGAGAGAGAGAGAGAGAAAGAGAGATGATATATAATCACATTTGAGGTATGTTTGTTCTGCGTGTTATTCTCCCTTTATGTAACGTTTATAAGATGATATTTTGTATTTAAGATTCGCCTAAACTAAGAGAGCCCGCGCTGAGCACGTATAGGGTATATGTCGGCGATACCGTTGTTATTCCTTGTTCTGCCGATAGCAAACCACCGGCAGAATTTAAGTGGACGTCTTATTCCAAATCTGCCCCACAGGACGAAGTTCACCTCCCCATTACTGAGGCCAATCTACTGGACAATCGAAATGACTTTAGAATCTACAATGCTTCGGTTACAGATTCATTGATGTATAGGTGCGAGGCATCGAACAATGTTAGACCAAACGATACCAAATCAGTGGAACTGGTTGTTCACAGTAAGTTATTGTTGTTAGTTTATAAACGCTAGCTAACAGTGTGTCTGGTGTTCTGTATTTCTATCCATTTCAGCTAGTATAAGCGCTAGTTAAGAGTTTTTATTATTTATTGTTTTTTTATTGTTTTTTTTATCTAAGACATTTGTTTTGCATATTTATCCACATTAGCTAATATAAAAGCTAGTTTTTAGCTCTACTGATCAGAGATCAGCATAGCTTATGCCGTGGTGCGGTGTCCGTCGTCCGTTCGTCTTTCCGTCCGTCCGTCTGTCTGTCCGTAAACTTTTTTTGTAGCGACTACTCCTCTGAAACTACTGAATGGATTTTTATGAGACTTTACACAAATGTTGCCCATGAAGTCTAGTTGATCCTAGCAAAGATTCATGTTGATGTGAAACCCAAGATGGCCGCCAAATCTAAAAATATATTTTTAAAAAACGAGATTGTAGCGACTACTTCTTGAAAACTCTAAGTGATATTGATATGGGACTTTTTCTAAAAAGATCAGCATGACATGATGTTGGTCTTTGTTGAAAATCGTTTTGATTTGACGTTAAACATGGCTGTCAGCGGCCATCTTTGTTTACATACAGTTTTAGTAGACTTGTAGCGACTACTCCTCTGAAACTGCTCAACGGATTTCCCTGAAACTTCACAGGAATGTTGCTATTGATGTCTAAATGGTCCTTAGAAACATTTCAGGTCGGTCGGAAATTCAAGATGTCCGCCACAGCTAAAAATAGATTTTCAAAAAACAAGTTTGTAGCGAGTACTTCTTGAAAACTATAAGTGATATTGATATGGGACTTTTTCTAAAATGATCAGTATGGAATGATGTTGATCCTTGTCGAAAATTATTTTGATGCGACGTTAAACATGGTCGCCAGCGGCCATCTTTGTTTACATAGAGTTATATAATTAAAACTTGTAGCGACTACTCCTCTGAAACAGCTTGACGAATGTTCATGAAATTTCACAGGAATGTTGCTCTTGATGTCTAATTGATCCTAGCATGTAATATCAGGTCGGCCGGAAATTCAAGATGGCCGACACGGCTAAAAATATTTTTTCAAAAAACAAGTTTGTAGCGACTTCTTCTTGAAAACTATAAGTGATATTGATATGGAACTTTTTCTGAAATGATCAGTATGACATGATGTTGATCATTGTCAAAATTTATTTTGATTTGATGTTAAACATGGCCGCCAGTGGCCGCCTTTGTTTACATAGAGTTATATAATGAAAACTTGTAGCGACTACTCCTCTCAAACTACTTGACGGATTTTCATGAAACTTCACAGGAATGCTGATCTAGCTATCAACAATATATCAGAAGAGCTTCAAGATCATTGACCCCTTGTTATTTTTCGTATTTTAATAAAAAATATAGTAGATAGTAGATATGAGTGTGTGTTTTTTGTATTTTTAATTGCATAATTATATCTAATAGTTTATATATATAAATCTTTATAATTCTTTATTTATGCTTTCTGTCAAACGTGCATGTATGCAAAAATAACTCAGGCATTGATTAATTTAAAGTTAGAGATAAGATATAAGAAAATGATACTACCAATGATATTGGCCACTCTAGTATAGCTTTCTTGTGTATGAACATCTACAAAATATGAATCTTTTGAAGTGGTACTATTCCATAAATGTTCTATATATTGCAGATGTCACTGCCGTAAGATAATAATAATAATAATAATGATAATAATAGTAATACATAGTAGTAGTACAAATACTTATCCTAATACCTTTTCCTTGCTATACTTTGTTAATTTATCGTTATTGACCGTCCAGCAGTGTTTGTTTACTAACATCAAAGACCTGTGATAAATCTAAAGGAGGTCATTGTGTCCGCAGAGGCCAGCATGTTCATTGTGTCCGCTGAGGCCATTATGTTCTCCATATCGGTGTAGTAGTTCGGTCGTCGGCGGCGGCGGCGTCCCGGATTCGATTCCATGCTTGGGATTATAGTTTTATCATCGATAAATAAAGAAAAAAGGTAAACAGAGAAAACTTTTCGAAAAAAGGGTTACCACCACCAAATGCATATACACCTCCGAGGAAAGGGACGTAACTAATGTTGTTAGAACTTGTGGCCCAATTCGTTTGCAGATTATTTGGCAATAAAACATGTTTATATCAAACACCTCCAAGGTGTAGTCGTATGTAGTTCCTAGTATAAAAAGGAAAGGAAAATTACCCATTTCTATTCGATTTTTCGTTGTCTGTATAAGAAGTGTATTCAAAGGTTTTAATGGATTATTGATGAACATTTTCCAACTTTCGAATCTACGCATTAAATGTTAAATAAACAAACGAAAACTGCCGTACAAGACTTGAGACTTTCTGGTGATTTTTCAAGGCGATCCCTATTTTTAGCTCGACTATTCGAAGAATAAGAGACCTTATGTAATCACCACGGCGTCGGCGTCGGCGTTGGCCTCGGCGTCGGCGTCCCACGTCAAGGTTTGAGTGTAACCTGTGTTTACAAGTCTATACATTTCTTATCCTACCACAACCACATTTGGCCATGGGCTTCCTTATAGCACTATCTTAAGGGCTGCATAACCAATTTTGGTTCCTGTAACCCCTTGGCTCCAATGGAACCCAAATTCTGATGGCCCTTAAAAGGTGTCTGTTTCACATCAAATTTTGCGTGTAAGCTGTGTTTACAGGTCTATATCTCTTACATTTCTTTTCCTAGCTGACTAAATTTGGGAATCGGTTTCCTTATTGTATGTTGTAAAGGGTTGGGTAAGTAAGTTTGTCTTCTGCAAATTCTGGCCTCCCATGGAACCCAAATGGTGATGGCCCATAAAATGAGCAATAAAGGCAGATCTAGGTTTGCATGTAAGCATGTATATATAATTTTGGTTTGGGATTTCTTATAGCATTATGCATCTTATTCATACTTCACCCATATTGGGGCATGGGCTCCCTCCTCCACCCCCACCCCCACTCCCTCCACCCCGCCTCCATTCCCCTTAAATATTTCTGTGTTGTTTTAGTCAATTCTTACATATATATGTTGCCCACACACCCCACATCTCCCCCCCCCCCCCCCACACACACACACATACACACACACACTTGAAACTCTATTTTATTTTTTTTACGTTTTTCTGTTTTGTTTTAGTCAATTCTTACACATAGCGTCTTACACATATTGTTGCCCCTCCCCACCCCCGTCACCCCTCGCCTCTCCCCCACTCTCCCCACACCCCCACTCGATTGGTCAATTCTTACACATATATGTTGCCTCCCCCACCACGCCTCTCACCTTCACCCCCCAAACCCCCCACTTGAAACTTTATTTATTTATTTTTTCATATTTCTGTGTTGTTTTAGTCAATTCTTACACATATACATGTTAGCCCCTCCCCCACTCGAAACTGTTTTTTTTTGTTTTTTTTACATATTTCTGTGTTGCTTTTGTCAATACTTACATAGCTTCTTACACATATTGCTGCCCCCACCACCCGCCCGCCATCCCCCCCACACCCCTCCCACCCACACACAAACACTCGAAACTGGAATATTTTTATCTAATTTATTTATTTTTTACATATTTCTGTGTTGCTTTTGTCAATTCTTACATAGCTTCTTACACATATTGTTGCCCCCACCCCACAAACACTCAAAACTGGAATATATTTATTTAATTAATTTATTTTTTACATATTTCTGTGTTGTTTTGGTCAATTCTTACACATAGCTAGGTTGCCCCCAGCCAACACACCCCCCCCCCCTCCCCCCACCCATCCTTCCCATCCCACACACACACACACACACACACACACTCGAAACTGGAATAGTTTTGTTTTTTTTTACATATTTTTGTGTTGTTTTGGTCGATTCTTACACATAGCTTCTTACATATATATGTTGCCAACTCCCCCCACCCCGCCTTTAAACCCCACCCACCCCTACACGAAACTCATTTTTTTGTAAATTTGTTTGGCATATTTCTGTGTTGTTTTGGTCAATTCTTACACATATATGTTGCCTCCCCCACCACGCCTCTCACCTTCACCCCCCAAACCCCCCACTTGAAACTTTATTTATTTATTTTTTCATATTTCTGTGTTGTTTTAGTCAATTCTTACACATATACATGTTAGCCCCTCCCCCACTCGAAACTGTTTTTTTTTGTTTTTTTTTACATATTTCTGTGTTGCTTTTGTCAATACTTACATAGCTTCTTACACATATTGCTGCCCCCACCACCCGCCCCGCCTACCCCCCCCCCCCCCCACACCCTCCCACCCACACACAAACACTCGAAACTGGAATATTTTTATTTAATTAATTTATTTTTTACATATTTCTGTGTTGCTTTTGTCAATTCTTACATAGCTTCTTACACATATTGTTGCCCCCACCCCACAAACACTCAAAACTGGAATATTTTTATTTAATTAATTTATTTTTTACATATTTCTGTGTTGTTTTGGTCAATTCTTACACATAGCTAGGTTGCCCCCAGCCAACACAACCCCCACCCCCCCCCCCCCCCCCCCCACCCCCACCTTCCCATCCCACACACACACACACACACACACTCGAAACTGGAATAGTTTTATTTTTTTTACATATTTTTGTGTTGTTTTGGTCAATTCTTACACATAGCTTCTTACATATATATGTTGCCAACTCCCCCCACCCCGCCTTTAAACCCCACCCACCCCTACACGAAACTCATTTTTTTGTAAATTTGTTTGGCATATTTCTGTGTTGTTTTGGTCAGTTCTTACACATATAGCTATTTTGTAGTTTCCAGTTATACCTTTAGACATCTAGAAATTCCGTCAGTGTTACCGTACTAGCTTTGGAATACTTTTTAATCACGTGTCATTGACAGTATATCGTTGTACTTTTACAACTGTGTACTTTGAAATATGGATTATGTGATAACATGGCTAATGATGTTTCGTGTGCTTTTTTACTGGTCGTTTGGGATTAACGAGCCCAATATAGGCGACTTTGAAGTAGAATACCGGTTAAGCCGGTGCTAGGGGGCGTGAGAGGTGTTGCGTCTAGCAAAACCTCTCATGTATACAAATCGGAGAGGGATAGTAGCATTCAATGACGACAGTCAACCACAAAACACAAAAACAAACACGCAAACAGACAAACGAGAAGGCAAGGTAATAAAAAATGCAAACGACACCACACACACAAAAGGGTTGACAATAGGGCTTCCGCCTTGGAACGGTCAGTGGCCAAAAAGGCCACTGGGGGGTTTAAACTAGGTTCTAGGTTGCACCAAACCTCACACTTACCCTTTTGTCATCCCAATTAAACGGGACAGTGTAAATAAAGAAATCCCCGCCATGAAATATTCTCTAACCAACAAGGCAGCGTTAAAAGGCAATATAATTAAAACACCTAGATGCTCGTGTATATATTCAAACACAAAAAAACACAAAAGCCTAGAAAGCCACAATGAAGGTACTCGATGACTTGGCAGAAGTCGGAGCAACAAGAGAATAAACCTTGAGGGCACGGACTTTACGATATTAAGTTTAAGTATTTTATCAACATTTCAGCTAAACCCATACCACCACGAATAATCGACGCCTTTGACCGGACAACATCAAGTCTACGTTTGAACATTCTTCTACCAGACCCTCCATCAACACTTTATGTTGCGTATTATGGGCAATATCGCAGATACATGGATCCTCCCGCAATATGGCTTGAATTAACGGCACCAGTATCCATCCCTGTTAATGAACGGACCGGTGACGTAGCCATTAGTGACTTAACACCATCAACAGCATATGAAGTAAGAGTGAAGATGGTAGATGCGTACGGTTTGGAATCCTACTCTGCAGCTGCATTTCGTTCTACGTTGGGTAAAACTGTCCTACTTTTGCATCCCCTTTACAGTATTTAATGTGTAAACCATCTATCTACCAGATACTATATGCACGCTTAATGCCACCAAGTCTATATTTTCATAAATATACTTTAACATACTTGTATTATTAACAATTGCCTCATAGGTTCCCCGAATAATATAGAAAGGGAAACTCTAAGAGCTCAAATTATTTGACAAATTGGCCATGATCAAACCACGTGTAAAGAATACGCAAGTCGGTATGTGTGTTTTATTTTTAGATATTCACTTTTTTATGGAACCGTCAAGTTTTATGTATTCCGAATAATCGCTAGCGAAAAGTAATTACAAACGGGCTAGCTCTCATAATGGCTTTGCACAGGCTGTCGGTCGGTCCTAATCTTCTTGTCTTTGCGAGAACTCAAGAATAGCTGGCACTACAAACTCGAAACTTGCCAGGAATGTTTGTGTCATGGTGTAGTTGTGCACCTCCCCTTTTGGGTAGATTCGCGTTAGAAATGTGGTTGGCATGGTAACAAAACTTGTAAAAAAACACTAAAAATCGCTTGTCTTCGCGCTAACTCAAAAACAGCGTGAACTACAAACTCGAAACTCGGCAGAAATGTTTGTGTCATGGTGTAGTTGTGCACCTCTCTTTTTGGGTAGATTCGGATAAGAAATGTGGTTGCCATGGTAGCAAAAGTTGTAAAAAATCACTAAAAATCGCTTGTCTTCGCGGTAACTCGAGAACAGCTGGCACTACAAACCCAAAACTCGGCAGGAATGTTTGTTGCATGGTCTAGTTGTGCGCCTTCTCTTTTGGGTAGATTCGCATAAGAAATGTGGTTGGCATGGTAACAAAACTTGTAAAAAATCACTAAAAATCGCTAGTCTTCGTGATACTCAAGAACAGCTTGCACTACAAATGCCAAACTTGGCAAGAATGTTTGTCTCATGGTGTAATTATGCACCTCCCCTTTTGGGTAGATTCGCATAAGAAATGTGGTTGCCACAATAACAAAACTTTTTTTTTTTGTAAAAACAATTTTAAAAAATCCCCTTTGTTGCATCAGTTTTACATAGAGTTATAGGGAAGAACTTCAAAAATCTTCTCTGAAACTACAAGAGATAAAGGTTTAATTTTATTTAATATCAGCTTTTGGATCCTCTACCAAGTTTGTTCAAATGTTGAATCTGGGGTCAAATTTGGGCCCGCCCCGGGTGTATCCAGTAGAACGATACAGGCCCTCTTGGGCCTATTGTTTTTAATTTGATGTTTCTATATTTAACCTAAAGACCATATTAATTTAAAATTATTTTTTAAATTAACTCCCTTTATTGAATGAATATTACGATTAAATTTGATTCTAATTAAAACAAATACATTTATGATTTATTTTCAGTCTTTAAACTCAAACTTTTAAATAATTTTGACATATGGGATACATTACTTGATGAAGAATATGCAAATTAAGCAACCCATGTGAAAGCTAAATGTAAAATACCTACATATATATAAGAATAACTGCCAATGATACTTAACAATATCTTGATTTAAAAAAAAGTATAAAAGTCGAACAGGAAATACAACTTTCACAGAAAACAGTAAACCCCAAAACACGCAAACAGACAAACATCAATGGCAATGATATCAAGGAATAAAGGCATATAACGTCACAAACACAAAAGGGTTGACCGCCTTGGAACGGTCAGTGGCAAAAAAATACCGTTGGGGTTTAAAACAGGTCCTACGGTCACCAAACTTCAAACTTACTATTTCATATGTGTCGTGCTCGGCCGTTTCCAAAGGTCCATTATCATACTCTTTTTTATACCACAGTGGCGTTGCTTGTGCAGTGTGGCGGCAGTAAAACGTCTCCCCGCGCTTGCAATCAGTACTGTTATTCATTCGATCTTTGGAGATCGCTGAGCCCGATACTTATAGTTAGTTATCGGTGGTACATTTTTAATTTCTTTTGTTTTCTTACTTAATTTTTGATTCGGTGGTTCCACTACTCCGGCCGATAAAAGGCTCTGGGTATTGTTTAACCACTCATAGGATATGTTGTCTGCTTTTTATAAGCAGGCTTCATAACCGCTGCTCCCAACTAAATTCCATTATGTTTATTTCGCTCTTCGGGGCATTTCATTTTATTAGATACTGGGACCATACGCCGTACGACATGGGGAATACATTTAAGAAGGGTGACTCCATGTCCACCGCCATATGCATGCCATCTTCGGGATGGTTACAATTTTGTGCTGTTGATTTTATTAATATTGAGTTCTGCTCAACCCGGGGCTAGAGGGCGTGAGCGGTAGCTAGCATATTTCACTACCACTCATGAACAGTCTCAATCAAACCGAGACTGCAATATTTCATATGTGTCCTGCTCGGCCGTTTCCAAAGGTCCATTATCATACTCTTTTTTACGTAGCCTACTGTCATCCCAATAAAACGAGACGGTGTAAATAAAGAAATCCCCACCATGAACTATTGTCTTACCAACAAGGCAGCATGAATAGGCAATATAAGTAAAACACAAACATGTAAATGGATCCACCACCAATCATGCAGTGCGTTGCAAAAGGATAGAGTTAACGGTTTTACAAAGTTTATGGTAATGGTAGGCCTGACGGAGTAGCTTTTTAATTATACAAAGATTACGAATATTAAAGTCCCCAACTCGATTACAAACTCTAGAAAAACGAAAAAAAAGTTGAAACACATAGACCCCATAAGAAGTTGCTCGGGGAACATCCCCATCTAATTAACAATATTAAAATTAAAATAATCTCTCTTGTCATAGATTGTGTTAATTATTTCACCATTTTCAATAGAGAGATGTAAATCGAGAAAAGAAGCATTAGTATCAGAAATATTAGCTTTGTTAAGTTAGTTCTTTAGGATATATATTACTTAACCATAGTAGAAAAGAAAGAGTTGTCAATGTTCAATATGTCATCCAGATACCGAGAGGTGTCATTAAAGGCTTCAATAATAACTGACTTGGTATCTGGTGAAAGACTTAAATGAAATCTCTTTCATAGCAATATAAAAATAATTCTGCGACAAGGGGTGCACAGTTCGTACCCATAGGGATACAAACAATTTGTCTATAAACGGTAGTTCCATACCTGACAAAAATATTATCTAATAGAAAAAATAAGTGAGTCACAAACATCATGGCAAGTCCACATAGTGTAATTGTCCAAATTGCAGTTAGTAAAAAACGCTTTAATATTGTTACAGGCCAAAAATGTAGTATTTTCCCTAGCAAATAGTTCTTGAATGAGGACAATAAGCTTATCTTTGATAAGGTTGTGTGGTAAAGTTGTATATAATGTAGTAAAATCATAAGTACTTACAGATCAAGCTTGACGTCTATTGCACATTTTATCAAGAACCTGAATTTTTAATAGACCAAATTAAATTAATCCCAGAGTTTTCATAGGCTTTAGCACAATATTGTTTAACATGATTTTTAACGAAAATAAGCCAAGATGTTAAAAGTTTGGAGTTATTTGTAGTGGTTCAAGAACTAGAATTGAAAATAAAACGGGCTTTATATGGTTGTTTGTGTAATTTGTGTAATACTTAATACTTGTATATACACAAAGTGACTCAGTAGATACTATTGTGTACTAGTGAATATCCCACTGTGTTGACTTTGAATCCGGTGATTACGGATTTGAGTCTAACCGGCGGTAACTGGTTGTTTCTGATTTGTCAATGAGCAAAACACTTAATTTCTTGGTCTTGCTCCTCTGGTGGGGCGTAAACTGAGCGATCCTGTATTTCGGGGACTATCATCAAAACATGTAAAGGAACCATATGAATGTATTCGATATTAATAGTAAGGCAGGGTTCCGTGATTCCTATATTTTCCTTTCTGTATTGTGCAGCTCTAAATAACCTAATATAATCTTTTAATGGGCCGTTAGACAACAATTAAAACAAATTCAGAAACAAAATCTATTTAACAGCTATAACACTGATCTGACCTCAGGAGTTACTGTTATATACTGGCTCTGATATCAAGCTTCCGTCTGCTGAGGCTGAAAAAAAGTGTAATATAAACAGTAAGCTTTTCTGTATACGAAAGTTTTCAAGTTGAAAACGGCACAGTATAATGTTACAGTGACAGCATCCAACGGTTAGTAAATGTATTGGGTTGTACTAATATATTCTAACTTTATTTATAGCTGAAGATAAAGAAAAAATGGTAACAGAAACAGATCGTACAAACGCTATCCTGATTTCAGTGTTTGTTACAGCAGGTGTCTTCCTCATCATTCTGGTTATAGTGGTGTGTGCCATACGTAAAGGAAAATGTAAGTAATACGCAGAACTGTGTTATGAAACTTATACTTAAACCGCGGTTCCAGAATGTCTTTTCAAAACGTTAACATGAAAGCGAATAACAATAGTAAACTGGTTAGCGCTAAAATATGAAAGATGAAACAGGTAACAATAAAGTGAATAGTACATGTGACACTTGGGCTTCACTACCGCGCGTGTGCAGGAAATGACGTCATCAGATGATGAAAATGGTTCAGATGCAATATTGTGAACTAGCCTTGTTTCTGCCGATTGTGAAATGTGAAGATTTTAGAAATACACTCTTTCAGAAGTTCGTCTGTCTGTTCATTCTAAACAGTACTATTTCGCAACATCTTAACACGTGCCTTGAACCATCATGTCCTAAAAACAGAAAAACATTTCACAATCGGCAGAAACATGACTGTTTCACAATATTGCATCTGAACCATTTCGCAATATTTCACCATCTGATGACGTCATTTCCTGCGCATGCGCGGTCGTGGAGCCCAAGGGTCCCATGTACTACTAAAGTAAACCGTGATTAAAACGTCTTCTAAGGCAGCCTTTTAACATCTTTTGACGTTTCATATGAATGTCTACTTTAAAAGAAGAGCAGAATACCCAACGAATATGCGTATAACATTTTATATCAAAAAGGGCATTTTCTTTACTTGGTACTATATAAGTCTATGTGATATACTTACTTACTGAACATGTACGATGAAGACCATAGCAAACGTGACAGAGGTCAACCCGGAGAATATGCACGTGAAATTATATTACAACTCTATAAGTGGTTTGAGGAGAAATTGTTTGACATTGTCCTTTTTGGGTTAAACTGAATCCATTAGTGACGATTAATCGACGGACCATGGTTTGCAAAGAAAACACTTTAATTAAATATGGAAAGCTGTTACGGCCGGCGGCCACGAAATATACACATCTAAAAGGGTACCAAAAAGGAAAATAAACGTTGGTCGAATGCTGATTTTGGAGTAGATGTAGCTTTACTTGTTCTTATTGTAGTGTTGTCTAATAACGGTGTCCAACTTCGAGGACGAAATTCGATAAAGCCAAGTTTTCTTAAAAACTGTTCAATGTTAGAGGTGTCGGTTTCATATTTTCTTATATAATTCGACGTAGCTTCCGGTCACTGTGTCACTCATCTAAAATATGTGACAGTGACAGAAAAAATACCCAAGAAACATGAGCATACATGTTGAAATTGATGTTATTTCAACAGAATGAGCTGTTCCAGATAAAATTTCGTTTGACATGTCCTTCAGGTTGATCTAACGTCATCTGTTTGAATATGCTAACATACGATAAATGGCAGGTGGAAAACGAACGACTGACAAAATACCATCGTAATATCTCGTCCGCCCTTTGAACGATAGAGTTTAAAATAACAATATTTAAACACCACCCGAGTTAGCTAATATACAAAAAGTCGATACAGGCTTATTACTCAAGTCGTATAGGAAATGTCACATTTACAAAACACAGTCGACCAAATAAAACGCACTCAAACAGCAATTACATGGACGAATACAAGTTCGAGATACCAAAAACATAAAAGCGTTCACATCAGCTGTCCTAAATTTAGGTTATGGTTTGGGTATGTCATAACGATAGTTTACAAATACATATTATTGATTACTAGCATTAATAATGTTATATTTACAGGTGGATTTGGTTCTGCTAAAGGGTAAGTAATATTTAGGCGGGGGCATCCAATTTAACTGGCAAACTGACACAATGACAAATATAATAGATTATCCACGAACATAGTATCCCATAACCATAGTACATTATTTAGTCTTGCTTTTTAACATATTTTATGTATACATATAGTGACATTTCTGACAACACAGTGGACACTGAAGAAAGTGAGAACACTGACAACATAGTTTACATGACGACGGTGAGAACCGTGATAACATAGTTTATAGTAATGATACTAGTAGTGAGGACGCTGACAACACAGTTTGCATTAACGATATTGAGGACACTGACAACACAGTTTATATTGACGATGATGAGGATACTGACAACACAGTTTACATTAACGATAGTGAGAACACTGACAACAAGTTTATATTGACGATTGTGAGGACACTGACAACACAGTTTACATAAGAACACACTGACAACAAGTTTACATTGACGGTGATGAGAACACTGACAACACAGATTACATTAATGATAGTGAGAACACTGACAAGAAGTTTAAATTGACGATAGAGAGGACACTGACAACACAGTTTACATTGACGGTAGTGAGAAGACTGACAATAAGTTTACATTGACGATAGTGAGGATACTGACAACACAGTTTACACCGACAATGGTGAGAACAGAGAAAACAAGTTTACATAAGAACACACTGACAACAAGTTTATATTTACGATGGTGAGAACACTGATAATACAGTTTACATTAATGATAGTGAGACCACTGACAACACAATTTACATTGACAACACAGTTTACATTGACAATAGTGAGGACATTGACAATTCAGTTTACCTTGATGATAGTGAGAACACTGACAACACAGTTTACATTGACTTTAGTGAGGACACTGACAACACAGTTTAAATTGACGATAGTGAGAACACTGAAAACACAGTTTATATTGACGATAGTGAGGAAACTGACAACACAGTTTACATTGACAACACAGTTTACATTGACAATAGTGAGAACACTGATAACACAGTTTACATTGACGATAGTGAGGACACTGACAATGCAGTTTACATTGACGATAGTGAGAACACAGACAACACAGTTTACATTGACGATAGTGAGGAAATTGACAACACAGTTTACATTGACAACACAGTTTACATTGACGATAGTGAGAACACTGACAACACAGTTTACATTGACAATAAAGCTTACATTGACGATAGTGAGGACACTGACAACACAGTTTATATTGACGATGGTGAGGACACTGACAACACAGTTTACATTAACGATAGTGAGAACACTGACAACAAGTTTATATTGACGATGGTGAAGACACTGACAACACAGTTTACATAAGAACACACTGACAACAGGTTTACATTGATGGTGATGAGAACACTGACAACACAGATTACATTAATGATAGTGAGAACACTGACAAAAAGTTTAAATTGACGATAGAGAGGACACTGACAACAAGATTACATTGACGATAGTGAGAACACTGACAATATGTTTACATTGACGATAGTGAGGATACTGACAACACAGTTTACACAGACAATGGTAAGAACACAGAAAACACAGTTTACATAAGAACACACTGACAACAAGTTTACATTGACGATGATGAGAACACTGATAATACAGTTTACATTAATGATAGTGAGAACACTGACAACATAATTTACATTGACGATAGTGAGGACACTGACAACACAATTTACATTGACAACACAGTTTACATTGACAATAGTGAGGACATTGACAACACAGTTTACATTGACGATAATGAGAACACTGAAAATACAGTTTAAATTGCACGATAGTGAGGAATCTGACAACACAGTTTACATTGACAACACATGTTACATTGACAATAGTGAGAACACTGATAACATAGTTTACATTGATTGACGATAGTGAGAACACTGACAACACATTTTACATTGACGATAGTGAGGAAATTGACAACACAGTTTACATTGACAACACAGTTTACATTGACGATAGTGAGAACACTGACAACACAGTTTACATGACGATGGTGAGGAAACTAAGAACACAGTTTACATTGACAACAAAGCTTACATTGACGATAGTGAGGACACTGACAACACAGTTTATATTAATGATACTAGTAGTAAGAAAGCTGACAACAGAGTTTACATTCACGATAGTGAGGAAACTGACAATATAGTTTACATTGACAATAGTGAGGAAACTGACCATATAAATATATTAATGATACTAGAAGTGATGACGCTGACAACACAGTTTACACTGGCAACACAGTTTCCTAATAAAATCCGATGGATTAAAATGGCCCCGTTGCCATTTGGATCAGAGATGTGTATAAAACACGTCTTATAAAGAACTATTTATGTGTATTTAATTTTCTAATAATATACTATAATATGAATAAGAAATTGAAGATATACTATGAATATTTGTGCTTATGTTATAATTGTATACGGCACATATTGCGAGACATATGTAAACAAATGTACAATGGTATCACACTGAATTAAGACGTATATGTTGAATAACGTACAATGTATTTTTTCTTATTTAGAATAGACCTTCCGATGAGATAGTGCATCTTACTGAATCATAGATGTCTTATGAAGCGATGTTATGATGAGATTAAAGAAAGCATCCGTACACAGTCGTGACAATTTGATGTGGAGGATACCCAATGAGATATTTTTAAGTGTTTTGTCACTCTTGCCATTTATCAACTTTAAGTTAGTTTTTAATGTCAAACAAGAAATTATCTGTACGATTATATCAGTTTACGAGGAATGTTGACAAGTTTTTGAGTTTGGGTATATTATTTATGTTTTCTTGTTGTTTTCTTTTTATGTGTTCATTTGTATGTATTTTCACGCTCGCTTATATCACTATTTAAAATGAGGTATTGATTCATTGGACAGAATGTATGCATTAATAACTACCTGCAATATATGTTTGTATATACACATGTTTCTGTAATAAAGAATAACTTAATTATACAAGAACAGCATCGATCATGGCCCTGTATACAATGGTTTTGAGAAACATACACTGTATATAAGTATTTAACATTTTCTAGAGGATTGCCCAATGAGATATTGTGCGTATATTTATCATCATTCTAAGTGTCACTATCCTGTACCTGTGTGGTTTCCGGGCAATAATAGGACCACTGCTTATCCAGAAAGAGAGTTCACATCTCCCCGAATTCCTGTTCAATTTTCATTTGTGTTGTCAATTCAGTAGACGTCTTCATCAGCATTCCTGTAATGTTTCAGTTGCTACTTGAAGGGTGGCAGAAACAATGATCATGGCTCAAGTGAAAAATGATGTTTTTATCACAGAATGTGCAGCAAATCTGCAGTTCTACTGGTGAGAGTGTTCTAGGCCCATTATGCATATTTTATCTTGATGTTAATAGAGAGGGCTTTGAATGTCCATTCATGTTGGCGCATATAACTGTGTTTATGTGTTGGTGTGTCGTAAAACCAAATTCAATTCAACTTTAACTTTTATACCTTTTTGCTATTTTGCTTTTTGCACTGACCTTAATTGTGTGCATTATTTATCGTTATTAAATGTTTGTATATATCGAGACGTGTTCATTAATTAATTTCCAAATACATTTAATTCGATGGTACCTTGAACCTTTCAGAAATAGCATATTTAAGCAATGTAAAAATGAGAAAAGTTGTCCTATAGAAACCATGGCACCCAATTGTTACCAAATTTATAAAACATAGAATTGCATACACCCATATCTATAGTTTCAAATTTAAAGACATCAACGTAATGTCGTAATATAAAGAATAATAAACAAAAGGCCAAAGAGGATCTGTATCGCTTTACTGGTTTAAGACTGTAGGATAAATGTTGATAGACATCCTCTTGTCAAATTTGTTCGAAGTCAAGTTAAAGATAAGATTCCATACTCTACAATATTGACAGGGGGTGGGATGGAGTGACAGATATAGCTGGGTTTCAGAGCTTTTATACATCTTAACACTCTGAACAAGATTAGCAAAGACTTGATAAATAAATGAAGGATCTAGAGTGTTAATTAAGCAATAAATAGCATTTTTCATTCAATCAAAGGCCACAAAGCTGCTGTTTCGCCTCGACTTTGGCTAGTTATTGAACTTAATATAAATATAAGTATAAAAGTCGAACAGGATATGAAAGGCATACACTGCCTGTGGGATGTGAAATCTTTCATCGATATAATCGCTTTAACAAACTTTGGTTAATATCAGATGAAAACAAGTATGCAGCGTTTAGTCAGGCATGGCTAGATTGTGCAATGGCCCACGCTTTGTTATATTCTAATACCAAAATAAATAATATTTGGGCGTGGAGGGGTGGGGCATGGGGTGTATGTCATATATGGCTGGTTTTCAAACTTACCGGAGCTGTTATTGATATTCATATTTTGGATAGGTTTGACGAAAATCGGATGAAAACATGAAGGAGCTAGATTGATAACCAACAGTTTTTAAATAAATCAATGATCAACTCTGATTTATTAGTCTGGCGTGTGCCACTTTTTTCTTTGACTAAGATAATTTTATTTAATAAACTATTTTTTTGTTTTAGAAAAACAATGGTGTAGGAGCGTGTCAGATCATTGATATTAACGTTTTGAACACGCTAAGATGATTGAATGTTGTTTAACGGCTCATCAACACAGTATACGTTATTTAGAGCCGCCCCAGAGAGAGGGGAAGGATACATAGGAATCCGGGAACCGTGCCCTACTCTTATTATCGAATAGATTCCTATGGTTCTTTAACGTGCTCGGAGGATAGACCGATACACGGGACCGCCCGGTTTACGTCCTCATCCGACGGACGAGGCTAAGATGAACAAATGTAGGAGCTAAAATGTCAACAATCTTAATACAGGAGCTAGAATGTCAACAAACTTAAATAATTTAAGGACCATTATTCTGTTATTTCAAGTGTGACATAGCTTGTTTTAGAATTTGTCCCACTTTTCTTTATGACCGAGATAATTCATAAAATGAAACATTTAACAAATTAAAAAATATATGGACACCACGTAAAGAGATTAATTTGTGTCAGATACTGCTGGTTTTCAAACTTGTCAGAGCATTTATTGATATTAACATTCTGAACAACTACAGTACAGATCAATTGATGTAGCTACATATTTAACAAAGCAAAATATAGTGTTTTTTTAAAAAATACGGGGCCATAACTCTAGTTTCTTTTTTATTTCTGACTATTTATAAACGTGCCCGAGCTTATATTGATATCAATCTGACCAAGTTTAGTAAAGCTCTAATGCAAAACTGCTACTAATCCAATAGAGCCGTTTTTATTAATATTAAAAGCCTTAAAAGTTTAGTAAAGATCAAATTACGCATGAAGGCCGTATCGTGTTCACAAGGCAGAATGTGGCATTTTTCAGTAACACAAGGGTCATAACTAATCTGATCTAGCTGGTGCTTGAACGTTTCCGAGCGATCATTGATATAAGACCCTGACCCAGTTGGGTAAAAATTTAATTAAAAATGAAGGCTTTGTTCTGTTCACAAGGCAAAACTTAACGGACGGACGGACGACGGACATCTCGCAATCCCATAAGCTCTGCCGGCCTTCGGGCATTAGAACTACTAAATACTGCAAAAGGGATAAATTGAAATCTATGAACACAAACAAGAGAACAAACCAGACTCTGTTTTACTACATGTTCATGAGAAGTAATGTTATATGCGACACCTCTAAGCTCACATAGACTGGTTTGAGCGGTATTTTACTTTAAAGCAGCAAGCGTTGGATTCGACGACCCCAAATGGCCAATAAGTAATAATTTCTGATTCGTAGCACGGGATAATTTTAACGGCCGCCAAACAGCACTAAACGAACGCTAGTGTAAATGAATTTAAATACTGAAATGGTGATCTCTTGGAAGAAACGTAAATCGGTAAATAAGGTTAGAAAATAGTATACTCGTGTTTATTGATTCTGGTTATGATTGGTAGTAGTAAATGGGCCTCTTTAGCCCAAATTTGCATAACAATAGAAGGGGGCGTGGCCTCATTTGCAATCAGAAAACAGCGTCTATATTTAGAACTATGACATCAGCGTAAGTAGGACAAAAGGTCATACGATAATTCGAATGTCACGCTATTGCATCAGTCTCCTTAAACCTTTAGCGTACGACCGCAATATGATGAGTGTCATAGGTTAATCCTTCTATTCAATCGATACTATTGAGAGACATGATTTTTGGATATATTTTATTAGAGACGATTAACATTAGGATGTTCGAACAAAAGTTATTGTCATTTGGACTTAATCCGTGGACATTATGGAGACAGTTTGTCTGCGTGCCTTTTGTATAAAAACCGCAAAGGGGATTACTGACAGGTCGTTCGAACAAAGGGTATTGGTATTAAGATTTAATCCACAGTGTGAGACAGGATATGTATTTTGTATTAAAAACCGCAAGAGGGATTAGTGCCATGATGCTCGAACAAAATGTATTGACACGGTAAATTTACCTCCGACCGCAATAGAGAATGACATGTTGGGACACGTACTTCTATAAATAGACATGACTTTTGGTTTCTTTAAATAAGTATGACGTTTATGGTTTAGAAATATTCTCACGTGAACACTTTGAACATAAGATTTGACATGTTGGGACACGTACTTCACGTACTTGGGTTTCTATAAATAGTGAACTAGGGGACACCAACTGACCAATAAAATTGAATGATTGAAAGACCAATCAAATGTGAGCTTTTTAGTTATTTACTGTCTTTGACGTTATGTATTTAATAGGGAAAATGAGATATAGTCCTACAGAAACCACAACTCCCAAACGCAATGGCATCGTATGTCCGCACTGTACTACAAAAAAAAGATCAATATTTAATTATACAATGAAAAAAACAAAAACAACAGAAAACAGGGTAACCGACTTGGAACGGTCAGTAGGCAATAAATTTAAAAAAGTGACCAGGCTTTCTATAGAAAGATGACCATTTATGTACTGTAAAGATTAAATCGCCCGGGAAACGGATTAATTGTAGCTAAAACGTTGTACTTTATAGCTGGATGAAATATTCAAGCATTTGTTTTACACGTACATGTTTAGTGCGTTATTCTAAAATATACCTAGGTGCTATTATTCTATCAACTGTTCTAATCGATGTTTGCCAATGTGTTAGAAGACCGGACATTTCTGGTGTCTTTTTTTAACGGATAAATATATTCAAATGGTATTTTAATAATCAGGCAAGTAAGCAGTTATCTACATTTGATCATATCTTCCTTATTAAATATACCGTCAAGACAGTAAAGAACTAAAAAGCTCTCATTGGATTGGTCTTTCAATCCTTTAGTATTATGGCGTCCTATCACTACGTATAAAAAACAAATGTCATGGGTATTTATAACTCTGTATGTTCAAACATTTCTCAAACCCGTATGATCGGATATTTTCATTGGTATTGGACCCTTCGTGCTATTTATAGATATCACATGTCATCCTTATTTATAGAAGTACCTGTCCCAACATGTCAAATCTTGACTTCAAAGGGTTGACCTGAGATTATGTCTAAACCATAAACGTCATACTTATTTATAGAAACCAAACGTCATGTCTATTTATTGAAGTACGTGTCCCAACATGTCAAACCTTATGTTCAAAATGTTCACGTGAGAATGTTTCTAAACCACAACCGTCATACTTATTTATAGAATCCAAACGTCATGTCTATTTATAGAAGTACATGTCCCGACATGTCAAATCTTGTGTTCAATGTTCCATTGTTCATGTTCTCTATTGCGGTCGGAGGTAAATTCACCGTGTCAATACCCTTGTTCGAGCATCATGGCACTAATCTCCTTTGCAGTTTTTTATACAAAAGATATATCCTGTCACACACTGTCTAAATGTCAATACCCTTTGTTCGAACGTCCTGTCAGTAATCCCCTTTACGGTTTTTATACAAAAGGCACACAGACAAACTGTCTCTATAATGTCCAGGGATTAAGTCTAAATCTCAGTACCTTTTTACCTTCAAGCAACATGGCACTAATCCCCTTTGTGGTTTTTCATTCAAAAGACATATCCTGTCACACACTTTAGATTAAGTTTAGATAGCAATAACTTTTGTTCTAACATTCTGACGATAATCTTCCCTGAATAACCTAAATAAAAATATCCAGACATCATGTCTCTCAATAGTGTCGATTGACTAGAGGGATTAACCTATGACACTCATCCTATCGCGTGGGTACGCTAAAGGATTAAGGAGACTGATGCAATAGCTTTACATTCGAATTATCGTTTGACCTTTTGTCCTACATACGCTGCTGTCATAGTTCTAAATACAGTCACTGTTTTCTGACTGGTTTATGAAAATGAGGCCACGCCCCTACTATGGTTATGCAAAGTGGGGCTAAAGAGGCCCATTTACTACTATTGGTAATGGTAGATGCAACACCTGTCAAGATTTATAGAAACCATTAATATTTAATTTAATTTTAAATCGGACCCCTAGACCCCCATGAAAAGACTGATTTACCCCTTTAATCAAAAGTATCATCAGCTCTATTGCGACAAATCGTGTAGATCGATGACGAAGCAAATATGTCCTATAGGTAGTCGCGGTAATGTTACTTTGTCGCTGGAAAGACCAAACATATAAAAAATATCCCGTTTCATTACAGGTTTTCGAAATATTGATTTGACCTATATAAAAGTATATGTTTTTAATGTGTATGACCTCGGTGTTTTAGAACCGGTGGCATGTAGTAATCAGGCCCCGTTTTTCCATTTGTCTGTTTATCACGTCTCATGTTTCAGCCACATCTTCAAAACCAGTTTTGCATAATTTCTTATCACGTCAAGCCACGTGTCGCTCAGGTTCCTAACACCAAAGTAAAAGCCAAGGTCACATACTAGGACTTCAAAGGTCAACGTTGGGTATATGTGTGATGTGTCTTTAACAGATGGGCACATTTGATATATATTTTGCATGAATGCATGAATTTTCCTAAGCATAAATGCTTTTCACATCATGATAACTCACGTTCAACTCCCCGCTAACCAAGGTAAATGTGCCACTTGGATTTCTTTATGTAAACCATTGATTTCTTTTTGGTATCTATTGAATATTGCGCTGCAGATGTAAGCGGCTTTATTCGGGTTATTCTCTTGTTGATCTGGCTTCTGCCACTGAGTACTTGTTTTGTGGCTGCCTATTAATGCGGCCCTGTTGATTAGAGAATAGTTCATGGCGGGAATTTCTTTATTTACACGGTGCCGTTTTATTGGGATGACAGTAGGGTAAGTGTGAGATTTGGTGCACCCGAGAACCTGGTTTAAACCTCCAGCGGCCTTTTTTGCCACTGACCGTTCCAAGGCGCTAGCCCTATTGTCAACCCTTTTGTGTTTGTGATGTCTTATTTGGCTTTTTATTCATCTTTAAAGTTGTTCTTTGTTTCTGTGTGCTTGTTTGTGGTTGACTGTCGTCCTTGAATGCTACTTTTCCTGTTCGATTTATATGCTTTTGTATTTCTATATTATATAAACATAATCATTTATGTGTTATATATATATTGCCTATTAATGCTGCCTTGTTTGTTTGAGAATATAAAAGCCCTGGTTCATAACTTGGAAACCGTTGAGATTCTCACCCTATAACCCATATACGCTTACTTGGCATGTACAGACGGATACACTGCTTTCATCCCGTTCTCTTGGGATATAGCCCTGGTCATTACTTGACCAATGAGATCCCCACTCCACCCTATAACCATATATATACTTTAAGGCTGACGCGGGAATTTGCGAAAATGGCATCGACTGAGGGATCTCATTTTCTTATGAAGTTATTATCTTCTTTGAATATTCTTTCATCTTTGCGAAGATCTTCAGGTGAGAGATACAGGGCCATTTTCTTGAGCATGGAATTCCACCAAATGTGTATAGCTAGTAGAGCGATACAGGCCCTGTAGGGCCTATTGTTTTTATCTAAATGGACACCGATATATATAACTTGTGTTCAAAATGGAAAAACAATAGACAACTATAACACTGTTTTCTTACCATTGCATGTATATATATATTGGATAATTATTGATTTCTATATTTCAAGAATTGAGTGAAAATTTATTCTTGTGTTTTCTTTTATTTATTGTTCCTCTCTTGTCATCTTAGACACAATTCATCCTGACCATTTTGCTGAATCGTTTCTGAAACACTGAATTACGGAGAATAATTTAATGATATGTACTTTTAAAGATAAATATGAGACAAATATCACCTCAACAGTGCTATAATAAACTCATCGTCCAAGCGGTTTCGACTTAAAGTCTTTATCTGGGAGCGCATGCGAACATGAACAACTATATATAACACTACAGAACTACACAAGCTAGCGAGGAAGTGAAACAAGTACAGTACAGTAAGTATTATAAACAAGCGCACCCCTTAAAATGACCAATACATGTTACTAAAGCATTTATGTAGGCATAATCAGTTTTCGGCATAGCTAGAGTGAGATGTATACACGTGTGTATGTACCGTGTTATAACGTTATGACAACTATGTGACGTAACATCTGCAAGCCTGTATTTTATTTAATTATTTTGTAACATAATTGTAGAAAGCGTATGAATGGAGAAATCTGGAAATCGCCGAACACCATAAATACAACAAATATTGCAGTCTTGGTTAATGTTCATGAACGGTAGAAAAAAAGGCTTGCGATCGATCACGCACTCTAGCCTCCGGCTGAGCAGAACTCAATATTTAAAATGTCAGTTGTACGAAAATTTGAGCCATCCCGAAGATGGTATGCCTATGACGGTGAACATGGAACTTCAATGTGGTATGTTCATGTCATTCCATGCCCAGCATCGTAAGGTCCCAGTTTCTAACAAAATATTATTCCATAAACGAGAAAACAATGGGCAAAAAAAAAAGAAGTCATTTAGTTATGAAACCTGCGTATTACGCAGTCATAATGCTTAATTAAAAAACAGGCAACATACCCTAAGTTTGATTAAACAATACTCAAGACATTTAAAGGCTGGAGTAGTGGAACCACCTATTCGAAATTAGGTAAGAAAACAAATGTATCTGAGAATGTGCCATCGATATCTGTATATAAATATCGGGCTCAGCGATCGCCAAAGATCGGAATGAATCACAGAAGTTTTACCGCCGCCACACTATACAGGCAACACTACTGTCTAACTGCGCTACCGTGATATATACAATGAGTATGCAAGGAGACATTTGGAAATCTCCGAACGCAATAAATACGAAAACTATTGAAGACTCGGTTTGATTGAGACTGTTTAATGAAAAATGCTTGCTACCGCTCACGCCCTCTAGCCCCATATATGAACCCATAACGTCCTAAAATTTTCTCAAAAGTTATAGGAATCAATTTAGCAGTTGTGAAACGCGTAAAGGTTGGTATTGCAGTTTCACTTAGACAGCCAACAATCGATATAAAAGGAGAACACCAACCATCATGACAACTTTTACAAGTAAACTATATAAAGTTTATTCTGATATTGCAGTTAAACGATTTAAATATAAGATCAAACACAGCTTCTATAACAAATAGATATTCGGGGACGGGTCTGATATTTTAGCTAGGCTTGGCAGCCGGAGACGCAGACAAGGCGATGCATAATACGACAGATATGAACAAGGCAACACATATCCAACATATCACGGTTGGCGTTAGATTGATGTTCATCTCTCTGGCCTTTCCCCACATATTTCTGATTTCTTTCTCTGCAAGGCTGAACAACGACTCTTTAAACTTCTCTCTGCCAGGCATGACCATGAGTTTCAGGAATTTGAACGCGTTGTTGTTTATTTCGTGATTTTCTTCAAAGCCTGTCCTGTCAACATAGCTGATCCATCGAATGCTGTTATACTGCAGAGCGCCCCCTATGTTCAGTTCTTTAGCTAAACTAGTTTCAACCTTCTTGAACTGCTCCATGGATACCTGTGTGTCACTATTCGACGGCTCATCCTCTTCCGTAGTGTCTGTCTGACTACTCTGCTTCACCTCTGGATGGATGCGGCCACCAATAATTTCTATACCGTCGTCATCATGGTCAATGTTCAGATTATTTGGTACGAGATCGAACCTTGAAATAACCGTGAATATGTCAACATCATCTGCAATTATTATAAGTATATGAACATTTTATATTTACAAAAGAGGAGTATCAAAATATATGATAAAGATAAATATATTTTTATGAGAAATAGATCACCGATATATCACATAACAAGGCTTCTGGGAATGTATTAAAGTCACGCCTTATTTATGGCAATAAACTAGCGTATTATATATGCAAACGAGAACCGAATAACTGTGTACACAGTCAACTATTTAGGCCCAACTAGTTGCATGGTTCAGATAGATCTTACTACCTATCATTATTTTAAATTCGTAAGATCCTTGGTCATAATCATTTTCATACAATCTTTATTAAACTTGTTATAAAGTTTATCAGAATATGTTTAACTATGACCTTAACATTTTGAAACGCACTGCGTGTTTGGTGGTTGAATCATTTACAGTTCGCCATTATGCTTTCCTCTTGTGGTTGTGCGATGACCGGACAGATTGTGAACCCTATGATGACGTATACCTAATTCCTCAAAGGACGACAGCATTTGAAGGGCGTATCTTAAGTATTGTCGTACCCTTAACGGTTTGTTCTCTTTTTGTTATGGCTTCTGAATACTTTCTTTGTGGCTTTCTATGCTTTTTATGTTCATATAAACATGATCATTTATGTGTTTTACTTATATGGCATATTAATGCTGCCTTGTTTGTCAAAGAAAATAACCTGGCGGGGATGTCTTTATTTACACTGTCTAGTTTTACTGGGATTTTACTGGGATGACAATATGGTAAGAGTAAGGTTTGGTACACCCTAGAAGCCCCAGTGGCCTTTTTGTCACTGATCAAGGCATTGGCCCTATTGTCAGCCCTTTTTATATTTGTCATATCTTGCCTTTTATTTATCTTTGTAATTTGTGTTGTTTTAGTCGACTGTGGTCTTTAAATTCTACATGTGCACCTCGACTTTTATATCTACTTTTACTTCATAAAATGCGTGTAAATAACGTTAAAATTTGTTTAGGTGTCGCATTATTTGAGCGAAAAAAAAATGCTTTTTTCCCCATAACTTTCTGTACATTTAAGTTTCAAAATGTATAACCCAGTATCTCATAAAAAAAATAAGTTTCTGAGGCTTTCGGTACAAAGGAAGACGTCTTTTTTGGTTCGCGCAACGTCAAACGTTCAGTATTGATACATTTTCAAATTTTAGTCTCATACGGTACCTTAAAATCATAACATTGACACAAATTGCCAGCAAATATATTACCTATTGAATATATTCCACTTATAGACACTAGAGATTGATTGCACTAGAGTTGTCTTAGGAATACTGAAAAACATAGCTACTCTCATATTTCACCCCCAAAACACACACATTCTTGTTCTGTTCTGGTTCAAGTTTTAAAATGATAACATCAGTTGTTTGTTTCATTCTCAGTTTCAGGTATTCACCTGTTTTAACAACATTTTGTACAATTTTGAAGAAAACATATTTATGTGTGAATTCCCAAGTTGTTTTTATTTCAATCATTATATTCTATCTAATCCATGACTTCACTTAAGTAACAATAGTCTCGGATTCCCTAGACATTTTTTTATCAATCATGGTCTGTTTTATTTAGTAGACTTAAACAACTCACGCGAAAATTGTTAACAAGCGTTTGCAATATAAATTGTATTTAGGTCCATCAACAAGTAATTCTTATTTGTCGTATCAGTATCTCTTACGGTTTTAGAGGAGTTGGTTTGCAATTATGCTTTCCTCTTTGATTGTGCAACGACCGATCGGACGGTGGACTCTATGACAACGTGTTCCTTAATCCTTTAAGGCGGGAACCGTGTGATGTATGTCCTTCACTCCGTGTTGTCGTGCCCTTAACGGTTTTCCCCTTGATGCTTATGTTTATATATATATTATATACATGAACATTTCTGTTTTTTTTTCTTATTACACCTATCTACACTTTCTCAAATTTAAGGGGTTAACTCGGCGGGGAATATTTTTATTTACATTGTCCTGTTGTTTAGGGATGATGACAGGGTAAGAGTGATGTTTGGTGCACCCTTGAACCGGTTTAAACTCCCCGGCGGTCCATTTTGTCACTGACCGTTCCAAGGCGGTACCCATGTTGGCAACCCTTATATGTTTGTGATGTGCTTTTTTACTGATTTTTTGTTTGTATTCATCTCGCGTAGTTATACTTGTTGGAGTGACTGTATTCTGTGAATGCTACTCTTCCTTTTGGACATATAACCTTTTCTTTGGTATCACAAACTTTCAATTGTTATGTATGTTTTTTATCATGGTAGCCATCTTTAATCTTAATGACATCAAAATAATATCCCTTTATAGCTCCATTAACACTAAAATAGACATTTAGGAAAAGAGGCAAGTACAATATTTTACTAGAAACTTCTATGAAAACAAAGATAGATGATAGCGACTATTTTAGAAGCCTAAGCTAGCATGCATTTTATCGAGGACAGACTACATGGCATGCAGATCACTTTAGTACAGAGGTCATATCAATGTATCACGAATTTAGATGTGTATTGATCGCAAACGTTGTTGTTTTTTTTTTATTAGGCCACGATGGCCATCTTGGATTTCACAGGATATTGAACTTTATTTAAGGAGGCTTGGAAAGGCCGTAGTGCTCTGATTTTTTAATTGATATTTCAAATTTCCTTGGTATCATTTGAATACAAACTTATCAACAAAAAGAAGAGGGGTAGTCCATCAAACTTTGCACTAGACTTCTATGAACATGTTGAAGAAGATATGTGTTTCTAGGTCTAAAGTTTCACTGAAAATCGGAGAATAAAGTGATTGAACTTTTTCATATGTTTTTCCATAATATTAACCTTATTAAAAACAACGATTAATTTTCAATTATATATATGCATATCTTTCAAAACATACACAAACAATTGTAATCCTCATTCGTCTTTTTATTTTTAAAAGGCAAACATATTTGGACCGTGTCCCGCATTTTTCTTGAAGAAAACAACTTTGACTAAAATGATAATTCAAATTAAAAACGTATGTTCTACTGCTAAACTTGTTTTAAAACGTGTGTATTGCAAGGTGCTATGCCACTTCCTTCAAAACAAGTAAACATGTATATAGGTCAATACGCTTCTAACGAATTTTTATTAAATATTCTACACACATTCTGATGATATATTGACATTTTCACTGTAAAATACTGTACACAAAATGTAGACATATATGTCAAGAATAAAATAAGCTCAGTATGTACTTATATATATGTATTCCACTATTAACCCTTAAAACAAAAATAGTTGTTTTTTCTACAACACAAGCTCAAATTCTAATCAGAGCTATCCATATCCCCTATTTCCAGATAACAAAAAACGTTGACAAATGACGGAAGATATGCGAAAAAAATATATGCTTAATATTGATATTGAGAGGGGTTGAGGGATAAATATAAGTGCACCATTAGATTGGTAATTGATGAGGAACAAAGAATAGTAGGTGAACTTTTTTTTATATTTGGAGGAGAGGTGTCGGGGTCTCACAGCGTCTTAATGAGTTGAGTATCTGTGCCAACTTATTTCAAAATCCCTCCAAGCCTGTGATAGTTATGGAGCGGACACAAAATGGACCTTATGATAGAATATAAGATGTATATGACCTTGACCATACATATTAGCTAATACAGACCAGGGCTAATACAGCTAATACAGGCGATGGGTTTTACGCGTGGTCACGATGATGTCAGAATGTGTGCCAATCTATTTCAAAACCCCTCCTTGCATGTGAGATTTATGGAGTGGTAACCAGTTGGACCTCATTATATGCATATAAGTTGATTATGACCTTAATGACATTGGACTTGAAGATACAAACCCTGGTGTTGGGTTCTGCATGTCGTCTTCATTTGGTGAATATTTGAGCTTATTTATTTGAAAATCCCTTCAAACACGTGTACCTTATTAAATGCATTTACGTATTCGACCTTGAAGATACATACTCGGGTTTTAGGATCTGCACGTCATCTTAAAGAGATGAGTATTTGGGGCCAATATATTTCAAAATCCCTCATTGCATGTGAGATTTATGGACCTTATTAAAGGCATATAAGAAGTATATGGCCTTTATGACCTTAAACTTGAAGATACAGACCCGAATTCTGGGTTCTGCACGTCGTCTTAATGAGTATGAGTGCCAGTTTATTTGAAAATCTGTTTATGAGAGTTATGGAGCGGACTGGAAATGAACCTGTATTACATGTATATAAGAAGTATATGACCTTGACCTTGTGGATACAAACCCGGTGCTGAGTTCTGCACGTCGTCGTGATGGGTGAGTATTTGTGCCAATTTATTTCATGCAAGAATTATGGAACGGACACGATATGGACCTTATTAAATGCATATAAGAAGTATATGACATTTATGACCTTGTCCTTGAAGAGATAGTCTCGGTGTTGGGTTATGCACGTCGTCTTAATATTATATGACAACCATACATGACAACCTGATAAAGTTCCTGTAAAAGAACATTGATATTCAACTAAGCTATACGGTGTGTCGTAAAGATGACATTGTGTACCTGATAACGGACAGTATGTCATGATATAAACATGTGTTTAGACACAAGGCGTTATCTTTAATCGGCCACATTTCGTAACAGTATGTTACAATTTAATGAAAAAATCTCGATCTACAAAGGCAAATTGTTAAGGTTACACTTCGCATGATCTTTTGAACATCAAGGAAGGTGGATTTAACCTAGCAGACTAGTAAAGCTGAAAGACATTGCTTACATAGGAGTTCGCCGGTCTCCTCGTTAGTAGCTGATAAAACAGACTGCAAGCACTTGATGAGATTTTTTGGAACAGTTTCCTGACAACTCTGGACAAAAACTATCTTCGTGATCTTCCATTCTGGTTTTTGCTGTTTAAAATGTGTTCCCAGTCTACCACCTTTCTCTTGTAAACGATCAAGTGTCGTTATGCTTGTTTCCGGTTTTATATAACCTGCAAACATAATGTGTATATTAGTTGTGTAACATATCTGTGAAAGAACATCGAAATTTAATACAGGAAATGTAGCAGAACAAAGAAGTAAAACATTAAATTACCCAAAAACATTATCCATTGAACATCCTGTTATTGATTGGTTTAAAAATGCGTTGATCTAATGTAATTGCAATCTTCTTGATTAAATAAAAGAAAACAACTGTTTTGTTAAATGTATGAGACATATGGAAAATGCATAAGGTTTTTGTGACATGTTATAATTATAGAATACTCTATATCCTTCATTTTATCCGGTATTTACTCTCATATTTATAACAGTTTATGCACTAATACGAATTATGATATGGTATACAGGTAACATCAACCAATAAAAAAACAGATGAACAAATCTGACCTTACATAACGTTTACTATACTGGTTGTATGGTTTGAACGGCTGACAAAATTAAAATGACACCCAAACTCGTACGGCAATGGACATAAATCCAGAAGAGTCTCTGAAGGTAATAATTATAATAATAATAATAATAATAATAATAATAATTAGAGCTGTCGATTTTTAAGGGCGACTAATATACCCCCGCTACCAGTCCCACCAATTTCCCACCCTAGCGTTTGAGAAAAGATTGAGTGGAATGGGATTTTCATGATCAGGTAATGACCTTGAACTTAGTGACCTCAAAAAAATTAGTAGCCATCTTTCCATTACAGGCATTCCACCTATTAAGTTTCAGATTTGCTTAATGGAAAGATGAGTTGCGGAGCGGAGAAGATTTTTCATTATCGGGTCCCAGTGACCTTGACCTTTTACCTACTGACCCCAAAATTAATAGGGTCATCCTCTTACCACAGGCAGTTCACATATGAAGTTTTATGGGGAAAGGAGTTATGGAGCGGACAAGGTTTTTGATTATCAGGTGCCGGTGACCTTAACCTTTGACCTACTGACATCAAAATCAACAGGCGTCATCTTCTTACTACAGTCAAGTCATGAGATTGGCTTCAGTGGAAGAGCAGTTATGGAGAGGGCACGGTTTATCATTATCGGGCCCGGTGACCTTGACCTTTGACCTACTAACCTCAAACATCAAAAGGGGTCATTCTCTCATCACTGGCAGTAAACAAATGAAGTTTCATGATATTTGCTTCAGGAGGAGAGGAGTTATGGAACGAAAAATGTTTTTCATTTCCTTGACCCTTGCTCTACTGACCACAACATCTATAGGGTTCATTCTCTCATCACAGGCAGTCCATCCATGAAATTTTATGAGATTTGCTTATGGGGGAGAGGAGTTATGGAGGGGACAAGGTTGCGTCTACAGACAGACGTACGGACGGACAGACGGACAGACGGACAGGGTGAAACCAGTATACCCCCTTAAACTTTGTTTAGCGGGGGCATAATAATAATACAGGATACCAGGCTTATCGATTGACAAGTCGTGAGCTTACCGCCGATCAGATATTTTAACTTTTCCTTCAGAGCATCTGTGTTTTCATCACACTGACCAGACCAATCAAAAATGTTTGGCAGTTTAGGCACCAGATCACGCAGAAAACTTTCATTACTGGAACCTTGTAAGTCCTCTAATCTCACCCCGCAGTTTTTGTACCTGAAATTCGTTTTATGTATACGTCTACTAAATTAATGTTAACAACATTTCATTTCAGTAAGTGTGCATGCTGCATTTACAACACAATGAAAACATTGCAGAAAGAACTATTTTAAACCAAATCGTAGAGAAGGAATCTAGTGGTAAATAAAATATCTTAGTTTTGAAAATCTGTTGAGAAATAAATATTATACAGCCCAAATGCTTTTTAGATGGGGCGTCTCCCATATAAACACCTTGTTGCTGGAAATTAAGAAAACTCAAATAACTTTCAGAGTGTTTTAATTTATGTTATTTAACACTTTAAAATCATTTTTTGTTAAAAGATATACAAACTTTATATATTTTTAATTCATATAATTATATAATATATTTTTTTCTAATTGTTCATGCCCCAGAATTTCGTATTGAAAATGCCCTATCAAAAACAAACTTTCTTTTCTACTATGGTTAATAATATATATCCTAAGCTATTTCAACTCAACAAAGCTAACTGATTACGTGGTCCCGCCTTAATACCATTAAGCGATGGGAAAGCTTATAATTAGAAGTTTAACACTAAAACACGTTTAAAACATTTTTACTGAAAAAATGCGATAACCTATTTAAAATTACCAAATAATGTTTAATTTTTACAATATGTAGACTTCTTAAGCGGAAATTAAGGTTTTATTTCATACCCCAGCCAACCCCGTTTTCGCTTCTTGGAGAAGGGATTGGATGGGGTATGAAAGTTAATACTCGGACCACGTAATGTGTAACTTTTTTTGTTGATTTACATCTCTCTATTGAAAATGGCGAAATAATTTGTAGAATCTATGACAAGAGAGATGATTTTAATTTTGATATTGTTAATTATCCCCATTTAAATGGGATTGTTTCCCGAGCTACTTCCTATGGGGTCTATGTGTCTCAAATCATTCGTTTCTCTAGAGCTTGTACTCGTGTTCGTAATATATGTATAACTAAAAAGCTACACCAGCAGGGCTACCGTTACCATAAACTTTGAAAATGTAATTATCGTAACCCTGATCTACTTTTAAAATAAAAAAGTACTTTAAGAACTCTTCTGCTACAAGGACTATCACAACCTGACTTCTATGGTGATGTGACAAACTTCATAAGATCCGTGGTCATAATCACTTTCACACAATCTGTATCAAGCTTGTTGAAATGTTTATCAAAAGAGGTCATGACACTATGATTTTGAAACGCAGTGCATGTTCAGTCGTTGACCCATTTACAGTTTGCCACTATGCTTTCCTCTTTGATTATGCGATGAACAGATAAATTGTGGACCCTATGATGACGTCTACTGAAATCCTTATAGCACGGTAGCGTTTGTCTTTAATCTTGTCTTTTCATATCCTTAACGGTTTGTTATCTTGTTACTCTGGCTTCTGCCAAGCCACTGAGTAACCATTTATGTGCCTATTAATGCTGCCTTGATTGTTAGAGATTATAACCTGGCGGCGATCTCTTTATTTACACTGTCCCGTTTATTGGGATGACAATAGGGTAAGGGTGAGGTTTGGTGCACCCTAGAACCAGGTTTTAACCGCCAGCGGCCTTTTTGCCACTAACCTTTCCAAGGCGGTAACCCTATTGTTTTGTTTGTAATGTCTTAATGTCTTGATTTCTTGCCTTGTTTCATCTAGTTGTTCTATGTCATCTATTTTTCCTGTTCGATAACTACTTTTGCATGTGAATTATTTATTTCTCAACCGATTTTAAGAAAGAAGTATTTTTATTTACCACAAAAAAATGTATGATATACAACATATTTAGGTAGCAGCTGAATTGTGTCTGAAAAGTTCAAAACACTTTTGGCTGAAACTAGCGCCCGAAACAATAACCCATATTCCAATAGTAAGCATACGTACCACAAAAGCTGAAGAGTGTTGGATGCTAAGTTTCCTGCTCCCACCCGGGCTCTCGGTAAATACTCCCCCACTATCACTCTTATCAATGTGTTGATGAGAGAACTTTTTCCGGCGCCCGTTTTGCCAAGCAGGAGGATATTTCCAACATTCGTCCGGTCTGTTCGGTTACAATACCTATTTATATCCTGCAATAGTGCTTCGTTTTCACTTTGGATTGTTGCGTCATCTTTCTCATCTAAAGAAACATATTGGGAATGTACTATATGTCTATGACTCTAAAACAGCACCAAAAAATTGGTATAGTATTGCAGTGAAAATGTGCACTTTTTTGTAGGCAACATTTACATGCCTATATGCAACATTTACATGCTAGGTAATATTGATTATGTATTATGCTTAATTTAGTGCATGTTTTAGGATCATCTGGACATAAGTGTAGGTTATGTAAGTAGCTGGAGTTACAATACACCCAACATGGTTTGAGGTTGCTCTACTGGTTGTATGAGAGAGAGAGAGAGAGAGAGAGAGAGACAGACAGACAGACAGACAGACAGAAAGACAGAGAGAGAGACACATAGAGAGAGAGAGAGAGAGAGAGAGACAGACAGACAGACAGACAGAGAGAGAGAGACACAGAGAGAGAGAGAGAGAGAGAGAGAGACAGACAGACAGACAGACAGACAGGGAGAGAGAGAGACACACACACAGAGAGAGAGAGAGAGAGAGAGAGAGAGAGAGAGAGAGAGAGACAGAGAGACAGAGACAGAGAGACAGAGAGACAGAGACAGAGAGAGTGTGTGTTATTCAATCAAAGGACAGAACATGTCTATGAGTAACAAACATTTTGAAATACATGGCAGACAATCGATTCTATAAACATATGTTCACATAAAAGTAATTAATAATAAATCCGCAATAGTACTATCAAAAATAATAAATCATCTTAACATTTCACACAACGACTGTATATACAATTTTGCATCACTTGCACACATACTAGTTACTTCTCACGCCTCCTAGCACCGGCATAAGCGATATTCTACTTTAAAGCCACAAAGAATGGGTTTGATGATCCCAAAGGACCAAGTAATAACACTACTGATTTCTAGTCGGGGAAACTTTCTACGGCCGCCACACAGCACTAAACAAACGCTAGTGTGAGTGTCAATAAATACTGAAAAGGAGAACCCTTGGAAGTAAAAACACAAACAAGAGATAAAAGTAACGGACTCGGTTTTACTAAGTCTGTTCATGACAGGTAACGTAAAGTGCAACACCTCTGTTTCCAAAACCATTTATTTATGTATTGTTTTCTAAAATTATGATAAAGAGGCATTCAAACAATATACAAAGAAAATACCACTGAATGGTCCGTTTTCTCAAAATCCATCAATATATGCCTATACTCAAATCTTATGAATTGAGATTGCGTCTAAAATGCAAGGTCGGGGATTTCTTTATTTACACTATCCCGTTTTATTGGGTTGACAGTAGGGTAAGTGTGAGGCTTGGTTCACCCTAGAACCTGGTTTAAACCCCTCCCCCCCCCCCACCCCCCACCAGCGGCCTGTTTCGCCACTGACCGTTCCAAGGCAGTAGACCTATTGTCAACCCTTTTGTGTTTGTGATGTCTTATTCGGCCTTTTATTCATCTTTAAATTTGTTCTTTGTTTCTGTGTGTGTTTGTGGTTGACTGTCGTCCTTGAATGCTGCTTTTCCTGTTCGATTTTTATATCTGTATTTAGTAGGAATTATTCATGGAGATTGCCATCGCGGGTTTATGGTGGAGTAAGTTATGATAATAAAAAAGAGTATGATAATGGACCTTTGGAAACGGCCGAGCACGACACATACGAAATATTGCAGTCTCGGTTTGATTGAGACTGTTTATGAGCGGTAATGAAATATGCTAGCTACCGCTCACGCCCTCTAGCCCCGGGTTGAGCAGAACTCAATATTCATAAAAATCAACAGTACATAATTTTAACCATCCCGAAGATGGCAAGCATATGGCGGAGGATATAGCAATATTTGTATCTTTATTTCCTCCCCTATATCCAGCGGCGTATGGTCCCAGGATCTAATAAAGGTGTATGCCCCGAAGAGCGAAATAAACACAAGAGCTGTCGGAGAACAGCGCAGCTCGACTATTCGATTTTTCAGAGAATAATAAATTATATAGCTAGTATATACCATCAGAAAACAAGGCTAAAACAATGTGGGATGGGGTTGGGGGACGGGGCTTGTATAGAAACTCGGGCCGATATACAATTATGTGTGAAATTTTATCTGTTTTAATCCAAAATTGCTGTCATTTTAAAGAAATTAGTGGTCGAAAGGCAACTCGGGGAGGGAGCTGATATCTGGCAATTTGTATTGTGGCCTCGTTTCATTTTTTTATTGATATTTCATCTGTGTATCTGAATTTAATCTAAATTGTTTTAAATGTAAATGATTGCGTTCAAATTAAAATATCCAAATAATGGAAGATAAAATGTAAACAATTCACCTCCCCCTGTCCTCCATGTGAGGGGAGCCCATAAACCAGGGCGGTTGCGCATCATTGATAAAACAAAACAACACAGACATGTAAAAAAACAAAGTGATGATGGGATGGTTGGTTGGTGGTAAGGGGTGCTGAGGCGGGGGAGCAATGGCTATATGAGTAGGAATTGACCAAAACAACACAGAAATATGTAAAACAAAAAATGAGTTTCGAGTGGGGGGAGGGGGCAAGCCGGGGTGGGGGGTTGGGGCAGGGGGTTACGTAGCTTTATGTGTAAGAAATGACCAAAACAACACAGAAATATGTAAAAAAAATTGAGTTTCGAGTGGGGTGTGGGGGATGGGGCGGAAGGTTGGGCAACATAGCTATATGTGTAAGAATTTACCAAAACAACACAGAAATATGCAAAAAAAATCGAGTTTCGAGTGGGGCGGGGGGGCGAGAGGAGACGCGGGGGATGTTGGGGGAGAGGCGGGGATCAGGAGGGCAACATAGGAAATACAAAATATTGAGTTTCGAGTGGGGTGGGGTGGGGGGAGAGGAGACGCTGGGGGAGAGGCTGCGATCAGGGGGGCAACATATAAGAGTAAGAAGCTATGTGTAAGAAATGACCAAAACAACACAGAAATATGTTAAAAAATAAAAGATATTTATAGGGTCGGTGGGGGGGGGGGGGGGGGGGGGGCCGGACATAGCTTTGTTTAAGAATTGACCAAAACAACACAGAAATATGTAAAAAATAAATAAATAAAAACAATCCAGTTTTGAGTGGGGGTAGAGGGGTGGGGGTGGGGGAGAGGCGGGGTGTGTGGGGGTGAGGGCGACATATATGTGTAAGAAGCTATGTAATAATTGACCAAAACAACACAGTAATATGTATGGGGGTGGCGGCGGCGCAACAAAATAGTTTCGAGTGGGCGTGGAGGAGGTGGGGGAGAGGCGGGGTGGAGGGGGCAACATATATGTGTAAGAAGCTATGTGTAAGAAGTGACAAAAACAACACAGAAATATGTTAAAAAAATAATAATAAAACGGAGTTTCGAGTGGGGTGGGGGAAGGGGGAGAGTCGGGGGTGGTGGGCAACATATATGTGTAAGAAGCTATGTGTAAGAATTTACTAAAACAATACAGAAATATGTAAAAAAAATATATATATATAAACTGTGTTGAGGGGGGAGGGGGTGGAGGAGGGAGCCCATGCCCCAATATGGGTGAAGTGTGAATAAGATGCATAATGCTATAATAAATCCCAAACCAAAATTATACATAAAATTATATACATGCTTACATGCAAACCTAGATCTGCCTTTATTGCACATTTTATGGGCCATCACAATTTGGGTTCCATGGAAGCCCAGAATTTGCAGAAGACAAAATAAATTTTGGAACCCTTTAAAACATACTATAAGGAAACCAATTCCAAAATTTAGTTCAGCTAGGAAAAGAAATGTAAGTGATATAGACCTATAAACACAGCTTACAAGCAAAATGTGATTCAGAATTTGGGTTCCATGGGAGCCCAGGGGTTATAGGCACCAAAATTACTTAAGCAGCCCTTAAGATAATGCTATAAGGAAGCTCATGGCCAAATTTGGTTGTGCTAGGATAAGACATGTAAGAAATATAGACTTGTAAACACTGCTTACACGCAAAATTTGATGTGACATCGGACACATTTTATGGGCTATCATAATTTGGGTTCCATGGGAGCCCATGGGTTACAGGAACCAAAATTGCTTCTGCAGCCCTTAAGATAATGCTATAAGGGAGCCCATGGTCGAATTTGGTTGTGCTAGGATAAGAAATGTAAGAGATATAGACTTGTAAACACAGATTACACTCACACATTGATATGGGACGCCGACGCCGACCCCGGGGTGATTACATAAGCTCTTTTATTCTTCGAATAGTCGAGAGCTAAAAAAGGAATTTAGTAGGGAGCAGCGGTTATGAAGCCTGCGTATCACAAGTAACAGCCAAAAGACTAAATTAAAAAGCAGACAACATATCCTATGAGTGGTTAAACAATACCAAGAGCCTTTTATCGGCCGGAGTAGTGGAACCACCGAATCGGAAATTAAGTAAGAAAACAAAAGAAATTGAAAATGTACCACCGATCACTAAATATATGTATCGGGCTCAGCGATCTCCAAAGATCGAATGAATAACAGTTCACTTTGTGCGCTTAAGCTATAAATATAATCTGGCAGTGACCATCTTCAGACTCTCTGAAATGTAAAACGCGATACTCCAGCTGTGATTCAAATTGTATACAAATATAATTCTCTACCTTGAAATTATTCATCTTTAAATTTGTTCTTTGTTTCTGTGTGTGTTTGTGGTTGACTGTCGTCCTTGAATGCTGCTTTTCCTTTTCGATTTTTATATCTATATCCCTACAAGCCGCCTGGACAATGTTTTAGAAAACACAAATCCATTATCGCTAAAATCCACTTATACCGACAAAAGCACGTGCCATTAATCTGTAACATACGGACCGAGAATGCCCATTGTCTAATTCAACCAACATTATAATCCTACACAATTTGGAAGAAATTAGAATCCATGAGTCTGTGTTTATTACGTAAATCATGAAAACTCTTAATCACAATTGTAACATGATAGCTTAGTGTGCATGCCCATATATGTATAATCAATCAGTGTATTAGCTTCAGTCTTAATAAAGTAGTTATAAGATATTGGTGAAATTGTTTTGAAGAGTATTGAGAATTGACGACAATGGCATCAGAGGTTTGATTTGTACCTCGAAGCATCAGGGATTGCCGAGAAAAGTGATGAAATAAAATCGTCGACATTTTTGCACATATACGTAATTGGATCAGAGGCATTGATGCAAGAATGCATCACGTTCAAACACGTTACTATTCGACACAAAGGATGAAAAACTAAAACTGAAATGTGAATTTGGAGAGCTGTGCGACAGTCGGATATTGACAAACTTGTATGTGGAGTAAATGGCGAAATGGTGAGAGCTACGCTACTTAGAACCTCGGACTTGAATCTTGTAAAAGCTGTAGATATTTTTACGGCGAGCGAAGTCAGTAATTCAAATTCATTAGTGAAAACAAATCAACACAGGTCTAAGTCGTAAGAATGAAGAAATTTCAGCAATTGCCGAAACAAAATAATCCGAGGTGAAGAAGTTGTGGCTATTATCATGACCCAGCATATCTGCACTAGCACAAATCTGCAACAAATGCAACTTTAGTAAAACCATTTCGCAAAATGAGTCTCAGTGCTGCTCCTGGAAACTCTCAAAGAAAACCCAGATAATTCAAAGGATCAGATGGTCTGAAAACAAAGAAAATTCACGTCATTTATGAATCTTAATCAGAATCTAGAAATGATTAGGTTTTTTATGTAGGAAGCGTGGATCACCAAAAAACGCAAAGACAGAGGCTTGTACAGCAGTTTTTTCTTCTGTGATAGAAAAGTGAAATGCTAGCTGTATACGAGTGTTCAGTGTTATGTAATACCAAAATCACATTAAGAGGAATTAGGATGTAAGAAAATGACCAGTAGTAAAGCAAAGAAATTGCTTACGTTCACTAGAGAGTTGGAAGGACACTTATAGAATGCGAGTACAAAGACAACATTCATCTAACTGAGTTTCAAGTAGTAGATCATGTCGCCATGCCTGTCTAAAAACTTAAAACATGTCAATACTAAAACATGATTAAAAGGGTAAAACTATAGTGAACGCAGAGGACAGTTTGAATGAGTATCAGGATGTTGTCTGATATCGTTCTGTGAGCATATATAATTGAAATTGACGCCTCAGTGCGCCATTTATACATTCGCCAAGGCGGTGCCTGTTGGACTAAATGACAAAGTAAAACTGGAATTGAAACGAATGGAATCAAGGTATGTCATTAAAAAAACTAATGGACCGACCGAATAGGGAGTTCCATGGTTACGGTTGTAAATCTTGAGATTAAAAGAGAGCACCACCAAAAAAAGATATTGAAGATGTCATGGCAAGAATTCAGAATGCCAAGTATTTTTCAAAGCTCGACGCTGAAAGTGGATTTGGGCAAATATGACCTTTATGAGAAAAGCAGCAAACGATACTGAACCAAACAGCTAACTTACTATATGCCGACCGGTACCGTTGGAGACAGATGATTTGAATGATTTTTTTTAAATTGACAGTCGTTATTGACAAGATATTTGTCTCCTTCAAAATGCAATTTGTTTGATTTATTTGATTGTTATTACTGAGATATTAAAGATATTGTTTACTGGTGCATTAGCTGTTTGGTTCAGTATATACACATTCAACACCCCTTTCGGGGATACTTTTAATCGTACATATTTTGGAATTTCCTAAGCGCCGCAAGGTTTTCAAAGAGAAATGTCTCCAATGTTGGAGAATAATGAAGTAGCTGATTGTATTGTAGATGGCAACTTAATATAGGGTGAAACACACGAAGAGCAGAACAGTAGGCTAACACAAGTTTTAAATAAAGTGTGCGGGAGTAATCTGAAACTGAACAGACATAACTGCGAAATTGAAGTGACTGAAACAATTAAATTGGTCAAGTATTTAGTGAACAAGGAATGATACCAGATAGAATAAAGGTGGAGGCAATCACGAAATTCCTCAACTTACAGGTAAAGCAGGTAGTTGAAGGTAAACTATACTTAATACCTTTAGAAAACAGATGCCTGATACGTTTATCTACAATATCAAGATTCCCAGTGATGACATGACCTGCTGAAGCATATCAATATTTTGAAGTATTACACTCACATTCCTTCGGAGTGTTGTTTACTATATCAAAGTCAGAAATTATTTTGTTGTAGTTGAAAATAATATTTCTAATTGTTTTTTTATGCTTATAACAAATTACAGGACTTTCTGAAATTTTGAAATAATTAGGAATAGAATCAACTACATGATTATCTCGAAACATTCTTGGCATGTCAATGAAATCAATACCCTTATTAAGATATAGTATTTTTAGAAAATGCCTGACGTGATCAGACTCCTTGTCAATATGGGGTCGGAGAACATGTTGTGTGTAGCTTTGAATTATGGAAGCAGTGTAATGCAAAGGATCTGTACGAATGAACATTTGTCGATCAACTTATGTGAAGAAATGGACAAAGAGATAAGACGTGAAAGCACAGAGTGCTTTCCAGACTGTATGATAAAAGTATGTGAATCAGCGACTGGCATAGTTACACGCGTTTTACGTTTGATGTTACCATTCCGCCTACGACCATGAGACCTAGAGTTACGCTTTCGAACAGAAAATGTAGAAAAAATGTCAATATTAGAATCTCTTGAAATATTTCCTTTTTGATAAATATTGTCATTAAGGCCGCGTGGATATGATGTCTGCAAGTTTTTCATCCACTTAAGTTCTGCAATATGACTAGCTTTTATGTTAAAGCTTTTAGTAGTATCGTTATCATAAATTATATATTCAACCGGTTGATCAGTAACGTTACTAAAGGTATGACCTGACTGACGAAAGTGTTGGTACAAATCATATTCTAACTTTTTGAGATTACCTCATTAAATTGATGTTCACGAATTCGAACTTTAAAAGATCGACCTGTTTGTCCAACATATATGTGCATTTCAAGTCAAAACATAAATGACGTGAGATGTACCAACCAACATTTGAAGCTAGACATACATTAAACATTCTAACATTAACAGTTAATTTAATGGTGGACTTGCAATATAAATACTTGCAACAACTGCATCTCTTAGCATTGCACTTACTTAAAGGAGAATTAATATGGTATTTTCTCAAGACAGGTGATCCAAGAGGAGTAACTAAAACTTTTGAGCCGTTATTAAATATCCTGGTAATATTATTAAAAGGAGCATGAAACGAGGTTCCCAAATGAAAACTTAAAGGTGTAAGGCGTAGATATGGTATAGTAGAAATGAAGAGTTATTTTGTGAAATTGGTATTGATGACGCAGAGTATAACCGAAGAGGTGAAATATTAATTTAAAGTGTTTTACTAGTAGAATCAAACGCAATTTCGAATGTAATACCATTCTGTGAAAAACAAAATAAGGGTCAATAAATAGTTATTAGAGATACGAAATAGACCCATATCAAAGATCCATCAGAAATAATATGTGTAAACTTACGGACGGGTAAAAGAGGTCTAAAACTCGACAAAAGTGTCTAATACTAGATCACGAGGAAAGTTATGGAAAACCCTACTAAAATAGGCCAACATGTCGATGAGCACAACATCTTCAACACGGTATAAGACACACATGTGTTTAAAGAAAAACTGTATCAATGAATGTCATACAATCCCTGTGGGATGAAAAGATAACAATATTGATTGGATGTACGGAGTGACTTTCTACGGTTGCCACACGGCACAAACAACACTATTGTGACAGTAAAAGTAGATATAAAAATCAGTTAATACGTGTATCTATAATTTTAAAATGCAAATTTGAGCGCGAAAGCTCACCACTAAGACAACCTCTAGAAAAGGATGTCATAGAATATTTAGTAGACTTAAATGGCTAGTGTCAACTACGCCGTTCTAAGGGTTTTCGATGTAACTTATCATTATCCGTTGATGCATCGTCAACAGAATGATAGCTGTAATGTTACAAAATGATCAACACATGGCTTAATGATCAAACCCAACGGCCTTTTTGCCACTGACCGTTCCAAGGCGGTAACCCTATTGTCAACCCTTTTATGTTTGTGATGATATATCTTGTCATTAACTCATCTTTGTAGTTGTTGTGTTGCGTTTCTGTGTGTGTTAGTTGTTGACGGTGGTCCTTGAATGCTACATTTCCTGTTCGACTTTTATATATACTTTGTATGCTTCAAAAGCGTTAATAGAAGCATAGATAAATGTTGCGTAAACTGAGGAGGAAATGCTGGGTATAGTGTTTAGTTGTACAAGAATTCACAAGTACATTTTTCTAAAGCAGATTGACCACAAACCTATTGAATCAATTATGAAAAATTCGTTATATTCGCCACCGGTACGTTTGCAGAAAATGATGTTAAAACTTCAGAGGTACGACCTCAAAGTAAAATATAAACCTGCTCAGGAACTTTATGTAGCAGATATACTTAGCAAAGCGCGTCTACAGGAAACAGGATAATATTTTGACAATTAACTTGAAAAAAGCATAGTATCAGCCTCATCAAATGTGTCGGACAGCAAATTAGAGGAAATACGGTACAAAACAGAAACACGTGAATAATGTAATTTTCGAAATGAACTTCGGTGGTTCCACTACTCCGGTCGATAAAAGGCTCTGGGTAATGTTTAACCACTCATAGGATATGTTGTCTGCTTTTTAATTTAGTCTTTTGGCTTTTACTTGTGATACGCAGGCTTCATAACCGCTGCTCCCAACTAAATTCCATTTTGTTTATTTCGCTCTTCGGGGCATAGTATTTTGTTAGATTCTGGGACCATACGCCGCTGGACATGGGGAATCAAATATCTCTATGTCCACCGCCATATGCATGCCATCTTCGGGATGGTTAAAATTATGTACTATTGATTTTATGAATAATGAGGTTCTGCTCAGCCCGGGACTAGAGGGCGTGAGCGGTAGCTAGCATATTTCACTACCGTTCTTGAACAGTCTCAATCAAACCGAGACTGCAATATTTCGTATGTGTCGTGTTCGGCCGTTTCAAAAGGTCCACTCTCATACTCTTTCAGTGTATGGTGGAGTTATCTACAACAGTAACTGAGTTGTTATTCCAGCCTCAGTGAGGTCAGAAATGTTAAACAGAATAAATCAGTCACATTTAGGCGTTGAAAAATGTCGACAAAAAGGTTTTGATGTGCTTTTTGGCCTGGTAGGAACAAAGGCATAGAGAATCTAGTTTGTTTCAAAATTCGAAATATGCCAAGAGAGACGTATCAATCAGAAAGAACCTCTAAAATGTCACGAAGTACCAAACAGTCAGTAGGCAAAAGTGGCAACGATAATATTTCACACTGGACAATAGTATCTACTAATAGTAGACTACTATTCAGAAATATTCGAGATATCAAGCTTGCCAGACATGAAAAGCGGTTCAATAATAATGCTCTGTAAATCTCAATTTCCATGACACGCAATTCCAGATGAGGTCATCTCGGACAATGGCAGACGATATAATTGTCAAGAATTAAAACATGTTCGCAAATGAATATTGATTTATATGAGAAATCGGTACAAACGTCAAAACAATTACTTAAGAAATCAGAGACTGATGGCCGCAAGATTTATCTTGCGATATTGGACTACAGGAATGCGTGATGCCAGTCTGGGTTCACCAGCACAGCTACATTTTGGAAAAAGAACAAAATAACTCTTAGCTACCTCTAAACTAGCTGCTTGAACCCAAGGTGAAGGAGAAATACCAAACACGGATAATGCAAAAACTACGCTGCGACAAAAATGCAAAAGCATTACCCCCAATCAAAATCGGTGAGAACTTAAGAATTAGATTTACTGATAAATGGAAGAAAGGAATAATCCGTACATGTACATGAACCAGAGAATGACGGAATTCAATCTAGTTGACCGTTAGAACCAATCAGACCAATTATTAACTCTGATATTCCAAAATGTACATCCCGTGGACGAATAATTCGCAAACCTGCATATTTGAAAGACTATGAAACATACTAACATATGTACTGGCTTTGTTAATTGACATCTCTACAGCTATATTTTCAGCTGACAACATTTTATATATCAGACAAAATGTTTCATTAATTGACTCAAGATAAATCCATGAATTAAAGTGTAATTGTACCACCCAGGCAATAGTTGTAATTATCAAGTGACCTTTTCATTATAACAGTAATGTTATATTAATCTGGTTAGCTGTAACCCAAAAAAAAAAAATCAGTTTTAGGATTTCATTCACAAATTATTTTGTTCAGCAATATTTAAACGTCACAAAGTACATTGGTTTGCTTTCTAAAAGAGGGAAAATGTAACATGACATCTTAGTGTGCATGCGTTTGTAATCTAATATATCTTAGTGTCCATGTGTTTGTTATCTAATATATCTGTGTATTAGTTTCAGTTTTAATAAAGTATACTCAGCAAAAATAGAAACGTCCCACTTTTAAGCTGTGATTTGCATAGGGTTGACTTTGTTACACTGTGTACACCAATCTAGATACAATTTCATCATTTTATACTTATTACTCAATCATTTTGATCAATATTAATAATCATCAAAAACCAAAGTTTGTCTGTTGCTGCTAAAACATGTTTAATTCAAATTAATCACTATATTTTTTATTATAAAGGGAGGTAATCTGAAAATATTCATTCTTGATAGCTGTATGGCGCAAAAATGAGTGAAAAAAATCAGCGTTTTTTCTCTGTTTTTTTTGGTGATAAGGTCATTCTCTGTTTATTTCAATTAACAAAACTGTGTTAACTCAAAGTTTTAACCACAACACCCGGAAATGCTGTTTAAACCAAATCAAGGGGAATGAGTTTGCTCACAAGTTTGATTCAAAGAAAATTGTTTTCATGACAGTGCTGGCCTTTAACAAAGGTATTGGCATATAAGATTAAATAAAATATAATTTTATGGTGTCTAAATCTATGGGTAAAGTTTGAGACGTTTCTATTTTTGCTCAGTATAGTTAAATGCTAACATCGTTTTGTTTCATTTATAAATCCTCAATTATATTTTATGTAGCTCGTCACCTCAGTACACACGAACTACTACGTCTGACTGCTCATGCATGGACGGTAGAGTTAGATACAAGTCGACTAATAAATATTACAAAACAAGTTCGTTCGCTTGTGTGAAGTGTAAAGTTAATACGAGAAATAAATATGTCTAAAAGAAAAACCTTACCGGTTATTTCGGAATGTGACCTGTCCATGATGGCTGAAACGGCGTATGGATTTTTACTAGAAACAGCAACCAGGGAACGCAAATACATAGTATGGTACCCTTCCCATACTGCGTCCGCTATTCTCTCATGAAGACCGGAGTTATCGAAAGGTACCAGACTTAATTTAATCATACATAATTGCGCTATATTTAGCAAAGAAACACATTACACACGTCATTGTGATTTCCGAAAATATATGACGAAGCAGTTCGACCTATATTTATCAATTAGTTGATATATGTAGTGTGTAAGTGTGGTTTATGGTTTGTAATCGATTAATTAAAACAATATTTTAGATTGCATGCAGCAGTTTAGTGTTTAGGTGTACCAGAAGTAAAAATAAATCCCCTCGCGTTCTATATAAAATATGTCAACCTTTCTAGTTTTTCATATTTCGAAATTAAGTAGTCAATAAAATGCATAGTCTTAGAGATATGCCCTCCCTCTATAATACACCGCATATGGTGTCTGTTGACAGCGTAACCAAACTGCATTCATTCGGAAACGCTCACAAAAAGTTACTTTCACTTTCAAAACTGCCATGCAAATGGTTGTCATTTTCAGCGAACCAAACTGCATTCAGTCGGAAACGCTCACGTATATTCTACTTTCACTTTCAAAACTGCCATGCAAATGGTTGTCATTTTAACCAGTAAAAAACAGACCCTATATACTCAAAACTACTCAAAACTACTAGTAAGGGACTATATAAATGGGATCTTCTTTCGACAAAATCATGTATTATTTACCAAATGTTTATGGCAGTAAACTAATCTTCGGGAGTAGCGAATAATAGTCCGTTAGTAAGTATAAATATATTAATTAATCTCACTGCATGTGGGAGTGTAATAAGGCCATTACATAAATATCATAATACACTACAGTGAAATAAATGTGCAAATACTCTGTATTTCCCATGTAGCTCGGGGTGCAATCGGAATTGCCTCGTAAATTTACGTAATCGTTAAAAATACCGGATTGCGAAATCAATGAACAGTTTCGATTGCTCAATGTGGTACAGAGACGACTGAAGCAAGGGTGATACGTTTTGTTTACCCTCGCCTTATGGCACTGGGCCTTTTGGCGAGCATTTCAAAAGAAGATTACGGTTGCTAAGAGTCATATAGAAGCCGACATCCCTCGTTAAAGAAGCTTACTGTAGAGCAGCAGTAGTAGAGTTTCAGGAACGCGAAGGTTAAACACAGATAGTCTGTGGACTGAACCAACATACGACACCGATAAATATATAGGTAGCTACAGGTTTAAAAACATTAATGGAAAGTTTATATCTCCGCCCTCTATTGTTCCTGAGTCAAGCTCCCACAAACATTGGCCATGTGATCTATTATATTTTAGAGTTGTTTGTAGGACAACACGTGCTGTTGGTACAGGTGTAGATATCGATTGAACGTTTAATTAGCTGAAATCTCCGGCGAATATAAGCTTGACTGACAGATCGGAAACATGTATTCTTCAAAGTCACAACGATTGGACTTGATCGCAAAGGACCAGAAAGCTATTATTTTAAAATTGTTGATTTGCAGCACATTTACATCTGCTACACAGCACTAAACAATCGTTTATACATATAGAAAAATGGATCCATGGGAGAGAAAAGCATCAGACTGTTTTATCGAGTCTGTTCATGAGAGGTAATATAAGGTGACAAACAAAGGTTAGATGGTTTTCAAGCGATATTATACAATTATGGACTTTTCAGCTGTTATACATGATGTGATATGCACCAAAAAAATCATTATTGACCGAGGCGATAGCCGAGGTCAATAATGATTTTTTGGTACATATCAACATCATGTATAACAGCTGAAAAGTCCATAACTGTTTTATTATATAACCCTCAATTTGAATTTGACAGTTTATAACAATTAAACAATAGATTTTTTCAATAATATCACATCTCGGGACAGTTTTATAAAACTGGTCAATATCAGAATAAAACAGGTCAATATCGCTAGATATTTTTTCTAAAAAATTACTTTTTAGCCAATGAAAACGCGTCTATTTATAGGTTATATAATAATATACAATTATGGACTTTTCAGCTGTTATACATGATGTGATATGCACCAAAAAAATCATTATTGACCGAGGCGATAGCCGAGGTCAATAATGATTTTTTGGTACATATCAACATCATGTATAACAGCTGAAAAGTCCATAACTGTTTTATTATATAACCCTCAATTTGAATTTGACAGTTTATAACAATTAAACAATAGATTTTTCAATAATATCACATCTCGGGACAGTTTTATAAAACTGGTCAATATCAGAAAAAAACAGGTCAATATCGCTAGATATTTTTTCTAAAAAATTACTTTTTAGCCAATGAAAACGCGTCTATTTATAGGTTATATAATAATATACAATTATGGACTTTTCAGCTGTTATACATGATGTGATATGCACCAAAAAAATCATTATTGACCGAGGCGATAGCCGAGGTCAATAATGATTTTTTGGTACATATCAACATCATGTATAACAGCTGAAAAGTCCATAACTGTTTTATTATATAACCCTCAATTTGAATTTGACAGTTTATAACAATTAAACAATAGATTTTTTCAATAATATCACATCTCGGGACAGTTTTATAAAACTGGTCAATATCAGAAAAAAACAGGTCAATATCGCTAGATATTTTTTCTAAAAAATTACTTTTTAGCCAATGAAAACGCGTCTATTTATAGGTTATATAATAAAACTAATTATCCGTGTCTTTGATATACAGTTTCCATAGCTCAGTGGTTAAAGCTTAGGCGTGTGTAAAACAAGTTGATATATAAAAAATGTCTTGAGCCTCGGTTTCGAATCCCATTGAAAAAAAAATTTAAGAGGATGGCGGTGGGGGTAGTATTTTTTCTGGGGTGTAGGGGGGGATTTGAGTTGATTTTGTCTTTTGATATTTCTTATTTATAATTACATTTATTTAATTTGTTTTATCTTGTTTTATTTCATTTGGGAAATGAACATAATCAAATACACTACGCAATGGAAAATGAATCTACATCAGTGTGAGCAGATTCGTGGCAGTGTCAATGGTGTCTTGAAATTCGCGATGACCATTTAATAATGAAAATAAAAAATAGAATTTCAGGGCGAACATCTGACCAGCAAGCCCAATCATGTATCGTATTAGTGTGTCTACGCTACAGACCGCACGGCTAATCGAAAAGATATTGGAAATGATAAAATAACAGATGTAAGAAACGATTATGAACTAGTGTTCATTATTACTTAACTCTCAATATAAATGGTTATTAGTTATTTCTGACTGTTTCCCGCTATTGACGTCACATGGGTGAAACATTTCGATTGTTGCCCTCCTGACAATGAACTGTTTCATACGCGATCTGAATGCTCAAAGACATAAGCGATCTGAATGCGGGAAAAATTATCCCGTTCGGGATAACACAATTAACATCGACTGAATGATTTTCGTATAATCTTACCCAGCAGTTAAATAATATATTTATTACATTTTAAAAAAGTTAATGTATATTATAAGCGAAATGTTTTAGCTTTATTCGGCGTATGACGTCGATGTCATCAACATGTTATTGACGTCGTGACTCAACGTCGCAGTAATTATTTTGTTTAGAGTAATTAATTAATATTTACAGGCCTTTAGCCAGCCCTAAAATATAACGGAGGCAAATCCCTTTATATCCATGAGGTCCGATGGCATCATCGCACCCCAGCTTCCACAAGCTTCGCTTTGTTTTCTACATGCGATTTCCTGTGTTTAAGTGCATTTTCAGTTCGAAGCACGACGTTTAATTTTCAATGATTGATTCTTTTCGTTACTGTACTCAAGCTATTTATATGTAAAGTATGTACATTCCAAAATTTCTACCGAGGGAACAGGCCTGATTTAGCGATTATGAAATATAATTAAATCATTAAACTTTTATTATTTTGTTTTCCTATAATTCAAATTTATCCCAGTTTGCATTCACTGATTATATAGAGAATTAGATAATAAAACAAATATTTCATGGGTGTTTTTGGAACAGTCAAACGTATTGTCCCTCGGTATCGGGGACGACCTGGGAATGGGACGACCTGGGAAAGCGATTCCCAGGTCGTCCCCGATACCTTGGGACAATACTTTTGACTGTTTCCAAAACACCCATGAAATAACTGTATGCTGTTTACGTTTAGGAAAAACATAAGATTTGCCAATTGATATCGGTACACCCGTAAATTAATTCATTTACGTGGCATTTTAGACCAGTCAATCTAAACTATATGCCATTATAGACCTACAACAAACTCATTAGTACAGAAATAAAACTTAAATTTGCAGAAACTGTTATCATTTGAGACATTTGTAAACAACAGATGTACAAAATTGACAATATTTATTAGACATCCCATATTACTTTGAAGTCGTTTGTTGTACTTTAATTTATGATATATTCAGTTGCAAAAGAAAGTATACACTTTGAAATCTTTACTTTACACCCCTATCCTCTTTATCAAGCGACAGTCCTTTATTGATTCAACCTATTGAAAAACATGATATTGGCAATGATACAAATTCTGGTACCAAACATGACATATTAATTTTGGTATTTATACAATTAATTCTAAAAAACCTCAGTGCACACTTTCTTTCGCAACTGAGCTGTGTACACGTTCTTTTGCAACTAAGTATATAAGTGAGGTTTGTGCCCTATAACCTGGTGTAGACCGACAGCTGACCATTCCAATGCGATACTCTGTGTAGACCGCCAGCTGACCTTTCCAATGCGATACTCTGTGTAGACCGCCAGCTGACCTTTCCAATGCATGCGATACTCTGTGTAGACCGCCAGCTGACCTTTCCAATGCGATACTCTGTGCAGACCACCAGCTGACCTTTCCAATGCGATACTCTGTGTAGACCGCCAGCTGACCTTTCCAATGCGATACTCTGTGTAGACCGCCAGCTGACATTTCCAATGCATGCGATACTCTGTTAGACCACCAGCTGACCTTTTCAATGCGATACTCTGTGTAGACCGCCAGCTGACCTTTCCAATGCGATACTCTGTGTAGACCGCCAGCTGACCTTTCCAATGCATGCGATACTCTGTTAGACCACCAGCTGACCTTTCCAATGCGATAATCTGTGTAGACCGCCAGCTGACTTTAGTTGTAACCCCCGTAATGCTTGTGGTGTCGCTTGCATTTTGCTAGACTGAGTTCTGCTAATTTTACATGTCCTACATTTCCTGTTTGATTTTTAAACTACTGTGAAAATGAAACTGTAATGCATTAGCATGAAACTTATGATAATTATCCTTGACATCTTTGTGTCGGCTATGCTTGTTAAAAGCTAATAAATACTGAAAATGGGATCCCTTGGAACCAATAAACACAAACAAGAGAGAAAAGTAGCAGAGTCTGTTCGTGAGATATAATATAAGGTGCAACGCCTCTCTCGTCCCATAGCACCGGCTTAAGCGGTATTCTGCTTTAAAACCACAAAGATTGAATTGTGCTTGATGATCCCAAAGGACTAGTAAATAATAACATAATGATTTGTTTTTACAGCCACCACACAGCACTAAACAAACGCTAGTGTGAATGACAATATATACTGAAAAGGAGATTGTATTCCAATATGGTAAAAAATGAACCTTATTTTGTAAATGTTAATTGCAGGTGTCTTAAACATAGTATTCATTGGTTTATAATTAAACATAGTATTCATTGGGTTATAAAGGGAGATTATCCCCACATACATAACCCATTTTACTACGCATACACTTGTCTTTCTTATCTCAAACACTATTGTAAATACTCGAGTAATGTTTTTTGTTATAAAATAAATAAAACGAGGTTGTGCAATGTAATTGTATATTGGGACGGAGATTTCAAAGGGAGATGAGGTGAAGAATGAAAATTCCGACTAAATCAAAACTAGCGTTGTCAGAAGTGGAACATACGCGGGCAGAGGCATGCATCTAGAAATATCAACGCCTTAGCCACTACTGTGCTAATGAGGCCGATTTTTTAAATACATGTAGATTTATCCTTGTTTGGAAATGTCCGAGTTATATGAATTTCTTTATATGAATAATTATCTATTTGTTTGGTGTTTTGGACTTTGATTTTACTTTGTTTTCTTCCGTTGCTTTGCCTTAAATTAACACATGTGCTACATATATTCTGATTGCAAATTCACTATTGTCAGAAGAATAACCTGTGAAAAATGTTATGATCTACTTCTAAAATATAAAAAAATAATTTAAGAACTCTTCTGCGACAGTAATTATCACAACCTGACTTCTATGGTGACGTGATCGATCCTTGGTACCAATTCCATACAATCTTTATTAAACTTGTTAGAAATGTTATCAACAGTGGTACTAACCCTAGCAGGCTGCAACGCACTGCATTTTTAGTGGTTGACCCATTTACAGTTCGCCACACTGTTTTCCTCTTTAAATGTGCGATAATCCAACATATTGTTGACCCTTTGATGACGACTACCTAATGCTTGAAAGGGGTGATAACGTTTAATGTTTATCTTTAATATTGTACTCCGACTTCTGCCAAGTCACCGAGTACTTGCTTTGTGGCTTTCTGGAGTTTTCTAGAGTGTTATGTTTTATATTCATACAAATGATCATCCTTATGTTATGATTACATTCCTTTCAAGGTGCCTAGTTTGTTATACTTACGTTCCTTTCAAGGTGCCTAGTTTGTTATACTTACATTCCTTTCAAGGTGCCTAGTTTGTTATACTTACGTCCCTTCCAAGGTGGCCTAGTTTGTTATACTTACATTCCTTTCAAGGTGGCCTAGTTTGTTATACTTACGTCCCTTCCAAGGTGGCCTAGTTTGTTATACTTACGTTCCTTTCAAGGTGCCTAGTTTGTTATACTTACATTCCTTTCAAGGTGGCCTAGTTTGTTATTCTTACGTTCCTTTCAAGGTGCCTAGTTTGTTATACTTACATTCCTTTCAAGGTGCCTAGTTTGTTATACTTACATTCCTTTCAAGGTGCCTAGTTTGTTATACTTACATTCCTTTCAAGGTGCCTAGTTTGTTATACTTACGTTCCTTTCAAGGTGCCTAGTTTGTTATACTTACGTTCCTTTCAAGATGCCTAGTTTGTTATACTTACATTCCTTTCAAGGTGGCCTAGTTTGTTATACTTACATTCCTTTCAAGGTGGCCTAGTTTGTTATACTTACGTTCCTTTCAAGGTGCCTAGTTTGTTATACTTACGTTCCTTTCAAGGTGCCTAGTTTGTTATACTTACGTTCCTTTCAAGGTGGCCTAGTTTGTTATACTTACGTTCCTTTCAAGGTGGCCTAGTTTGTTATACTTACGTTCCTTTCAGGTGGCCTAGTTTGTTATACTTACGTTCCTTTCAAGGTGCCTAGTTTGTTATACTTGCGTTCCTTTCAAGGTGCCTAGTTTGTTATACATACGTTCCTTTCAGGGTGGCCTAGTTTGTTATACTTACGTTCCTTTCAGGGTGGCCTAGTTTGTTATACTTACGTTCCTTTCAGGGTGGCCTAGTTTGTTATACTTACGTTCCTTTCAAGGTGCCTAGTTTGTTATACTTACATTCCTTTCAATGCGGCCTAGTTTGTTATACTTACGTTCCTTTCAAGGTGACCTAGTTTGTTATACTTACGTTCCTTTCAAGGTGCCTAGTTTGTTATACTTACGTTCCTTTCAAGGTGCCAAGTTTGTTATACTTACGTTCCTTTCAGGGTGGCCTAGTTTGTTATACTTACGTTCCTTTCAAGGTGCCTAGTTTGTTATACTTACGTTCCTTTCAAGGCGGCCTAGTTTGTTATACTTACGTTCCTTTCAAGGTGCCTAGTTTGTTATACTTACGTTCCTTTCAAGGTGCCTAGTTTGTTATACTTACGTTCCTTTCAGGGTGGCCTAGTTTGTTATACCTACGTTCCTTTCAAGGTGCCTAGTTTGTTATACTTACGTTCCTTTCAAGGTGGCCTAGTTTGTTATACTTACGTTCCTTTCAAGGTGCCTAGTTTGTTATACTTACGTTCCTTTCAAGGTGCCTAGTTTGTTATACTTACGTTCCTTTCAAGGTGCCTAGTTTGTTATACTTACGTTCCTTTCAAGGTGCCTAGTTTGTTATACTTACGTTCCTTTCAAGGTGGCCTATTTGTTATACTTACGTTCCTTTCAAGGTGCCTAGTTTGTTATACTTACATTCCTTTCAAGGTGCCTAGTTTGTTATACTTACGTTCCTTTCAAGGTGGCCTAGTTTGTTATACTTACGTTCCTTTCAGGTGGCCTAGTTTGTTATACTTACGTTCCTTTCAAGGTGCCTAGTTTGTTATACTTACGTTCCTTTCAAGGTGCCTAGTTTGTTATACTTACGTTCCTTTTAGGGTGGCCTAGTTTGTTATACTTACGTTCCTTTCAGGGTGGCCTAGTTTGTTATACTTACGTTCCTTTCAGGGTGGCCTAGTTTGTTATACTTACATTCCTTTCAAGGTGCCTAGTTTGTTATACTTACATTCCTTTCAATGCGGCCTAGTTTGTTATACTTACGTTCCTTTCAAGGTGACCTAGTTTGTTATACTTAAGTTCCTTTCAAGGTGCCTAGTTTGTTATACTTACGTTCCTTTCAAGGTGCCAAGTTTGTTATACTTACGTTCCTTTCAAGATGGCCTAGTTTGTTATACTTACGTTCCTTTCAAGGTGCCTAGTTTGTTATACTTACGTTCCTTTCAAGGCGGCCTAGTTTGTTATACTTACGTTCCTTTCAAGGTGCCTAGTTTGTTATACTTACGTTCCTTTCAAGGTGCCTAGTTTGTTATACTTACGTTCCTTTCAAGGTGCCTAGTTTGTTATACTTACATTCCTTTCAAGGTGCCTAGTTTGTTATACTTACGTTCCTTTCAAGGTGCCTAGTTTGTTATACTTACGTTCCTTTCAAGGTGGCCTAGTTTGTTATACCTACGTTCCTTTCAAGGTGCCTAGTTTGTTATACTTACGTTCCTTTCAAGGTGGCCTAGTTTGTTATACTTACGTTCCTTTCAAGGTGCCTAGTTTGTTATACTTACGTTCCTTTCAAGGTGCCTAGTTTGTTATACTTACGTTCCTTTCAAGGTGCCTAGTTTGTTATACTTACATTCCTTTCAAGGTGCCTAGTTTGTTATACTTACGTTCCTTTCAAGGTGCCTAGTTTGTTATACTTACGTTCCTTTCAAGGTGGCCTAGTTTGTTATACTTACGTTCCTTTCAAGGTGCCTAGTTTGTTATACTTACATTCCTTTCAAGGTGCCTAGTTTGTTATACTTACGTTCCTTTCAAGGCGGCCTAGTTTGTTATACTTACGTTCCTTTCAAGGTGGCCTAGTGTGTTATACTTACGTTCCTTTCAAGGTGCCTAGTTTGTTATACTTACGTTCCTTTCAAGGTGGCCTAGTTTGTTATACTTACGTTCCTTTCAAGGCGGCCTAGTTTGTTATATTTACGTTCCTTTCAAGGCGGCCTAGTTTGTTATACTTACATTCCTTTCAAGGTGCCTAGTTTGTTATACTTACGTTCCTTTCAAGGTGCCTAGTTTATTATACTTACGTTCCTTTCAAGATGCCTAGTTTGTTATACTTACGTTCCTTTCAAGGTGCCTAGTTTGTTATACTTACGTTCCTTTCAAGGCGGCCTAGTTTGTTATACTTACGTTCCTTTCAAGGTGCCTAGTTTGTTATACTTACATTCCTTTCAAGGTGCCTAGTTTGTTATACTTACGTTCCTTTCAAGGTGGCCTAGTTTGTTATACTTACGTTCTTTTCAAGGTGCCTAGTTTGTTATACTTACGTTCCTTTCAAGGCGGCCTAGTTTGTTATACTTACGTTCCTTTCAAGGTGCCTAGTTTGTTATACTTACGTTCCTTTCAAGGTGGCCTAGTTTGTTATACTTACGTCCCTTTCAAGGTGGCCTAGTTTGTTATACTTACGTTCCTTTCAAGGTGGCCTAGTTTGTTATACTTACGTCCCTTTCAAGGTGGCCTAGTTTGTTATACTTACGTTCCTTTCAGGGTGGCCTAGTTTGTTATACTTTCGTTCCTTTCAAGGTGCCTAGTTTGTTATACTTACATTCCTTTCAAGGTCGCCTAGTTTGTTATACTTACGTTCCTTTCAGGGTGGCCTAGTTTGTTATACTTACATTCCTTTCAAAGTGCCTAGTTTGTTATACTTACGTTCCTTTCAAGGTGCCTAGTTTGTTATACTTACGTTCCTTTCAGGGTGTCTTAGTTTGTTAAAGCTTTTATTTATTTACAATGTCACTTTGTATTAGGATAACAATAGGGAAAGAGAGAGGTTTAGTGCACCCGAAAATCTCGTTTATACCCTCCGGCGGCCGTTCGGCCACTGACTGTTCCAATGCGGTAGCCCTAACGTCATCCCTTTTATGTTTAGTTTAAACTTATTTGAATCACTCTCGATGTCTTCCTGGGTAGAACCAGTACTAAGCAATGCAGATAAAGTGTCTTGCTCAGGGACACAACGCATATGACAATGACGGGAATCGAACCCACGACTTTTGGATCATGGGTTCAACGCTCTCCCGCCATCCGTAAGAATCGACACTTCCTCACTTGCAAGTCAAGCTTCCAGTGAGATTCGAACCTGCAGTGGTGAGAGGCGACTTTTATATCAACTCATCTAGCTTATGTCCTCCCATCTAATCCGCAATCACATGGATGCTCTATCTTATACTTATCAGTATTGTCAGCCAATTTTTGCCTAACAGTTTGCATAGAGTCTGGGAAGGAAACCCTTCACATCCAACCTTAACAATTACAGCCAAATATGCCAACCGCATTCTCTGCAGCTTGCTTGTAAATGTGAGTTTTCGGATGCCTTGCGCTCAAAAGCCTCTGCACATCTTTCTTCACATTGAATAGCCAGTTCTACTATTACAAGTATCGCGACTTTTGTTTGGTCGTAGTGTTGTCCGTACATACCACGGGAATGTAAGATTCCCCTAAGTTGTTTTGGCATCTCTCTCTGCACTGCTTTCTTTAGAATTGAACCTGTAGATGCAAATTTAACTAAATGTAGAGAAAGGGATCATTCTGGATGGCCTTATTTTTCGGCTAAAAAATAATCGGATTTATTTTTCATTGGCCGACGTCATAGAAATCAAGACAACAGCCCTTTGGAATGAAGTTTGATCACAGATTTTCGCAAAACTTAGGAGGAGACGGCTGACCATGATATAATTGCCCCATTTGCGGGGGTATTATGGTTGTTTTTACGGCGGCTCCGGACTTGCATTTGCGGCGTCTGGTTGTTTTTAATCAAATGTGCCAGCTTTTTAAAGATGTATATATATGACCCCTCAATTTACAAAATATCAGTTAATTATTGTATGTCCCAGGAATCCGTGATGCGCGGCGAACAAATACACAACAAAATAAGACAAAAAAGTCATCATCGAAAGGATTTTTACTCAAATCCGTTTACATAATTCGAGTATATTGTTATTCCATCGATAGCATTAGTAAGTGTTGTGTGGCGGCTGTTAAAAAGACGCACATACAAATTGATAGTGTTATTACTTACTGGTCCTTTGGGATCATCGAGCACAATATTTATGGTTTTAAGAAGACTGTCGCTAGGGACGGTTCTGGAATAGGTGGGGGCGTGAGAGGTGTTGCGCCTTATATTACATCTCATGAACAGATTCAGTAAACCAACCCGAATCTGCTACCTTTCTCTATTGTTTGTGTTCGTTGCTTCCAATGGATCCCATTTTCAGTATATTAGGGTCAGTTTAGTGTTGTGTGATGTATGGTGTACGATGACTGTAAAATGTTGCGCCGAATACAATCAGTCGTGTTATAACTTACTGATCCTTTGGGATCATCAAGCTCCATCATTTTGGCTTTAAGAAGAATGCCACTTGGGTGTGAGGTTTGGTGCACCCTTGTAGGGGCGTAGCCAGTGCCTTTTGGAGAATACGCCCTGGGGGAGGGTGCGGGATTGGGTGTCCCCCTCCTGCTGGGGGCATCTCCCGTGAAAATTTTGAAATTTGAGTGCAATTTCGGAGGTTTGTGGCTTCATTTGAGCGAGATTTTGGAGGCTTTCGCCACCATCCATTAAGTGTGTTTTTAAAAATAGTGCCTCAGCCCCTACCCCCTTCAATTTTTATTGCTGATTTTAAAAAATAAGCACTTTTATTTTTTCACATTCGATGTTCTAGAGTACGCCCGGGCGTACAGGGGTATGCTTGGATACGCCCCTGCCTTGAACCTGGTTTAAACCACCAGCGGCCTTTTTTACCCTGACCGTTCCAAGGCGATAGATAGCCCTATTGACAACCCTTTTTGTGTTTGTGACGTCATATGCCTTTATATTTTATTAACATTGCCATTCATGTTTGTCCTTTTGCGTGTTTATGGTTTTACTGTCTGCTGTGAAAGCTGTATTTCCTGTTTATCTTTTGTACTTATTTATACAGCAAATGGTTATGATATGCTTATTCATGGCTGCGTTTTGGTGCCTGAATGGTACGTTTTTGGTACGTTATACTGCATCCTGTGGTGCTTCTTCTTTCATTGGTACTATTTATATTTATTTGTTTTATCTATTTATTTGCAGCGATTGCATTTCGTCTGACGACGTTTGCGTTGGCGTCCGTTAGCAGAAGATTCTCTTAAAACGCTGAGCTATTTTTACTCAAATTTCCTATCGATGCTTGGGACCTTACAGATTTGTTTCAATCCGACATTCAAGATGGCCATCGTTTTTAAAAATAGTCAAAAGCTTAAGACATATCTTCTTCTCCAAAACGGCAAAATATATTTCGACATGATGAATATAACATCATTATTAGATACGGTAAATCCGCCACTTGTCGCGTACTTGTTTTTCTACTGTTATGAAAGAGGTTTTATGTTGAGTTTGTCACCTGCTAGCCAGAGAGACATTATTGATGCGTTAATAATACATCTCGGTATCTGGATGATTAATAATCCGTTCTTTGCTCATATGGTCACTAATAGTAGTTATCCACCAGAGCTCACGTTGTATAAAGCCAACAGTTCGGATACTATAGCAGCATTCGTCGATCTTCATCTCTGGATTTCAAATGTATATACTGAAACGCAAAAGAAACGCAACTCGGGAATTTCCGCTATATATTGTATATACTGCACACTTAATTCCATATAATATAGAAATCCCAAGATGTTTTGTAAACATAAAGTTGCAGTTAATTAGAGAAAGGACACAACTGTGATGCTGTAGACGTTAATAACACCACACCTTTTAACAAGAAACTCATGAATGTTGAAGTTCCTCTTTGAAAAATTTAGCCAGTTCAGTACTGTATTTAATGTAAAGAAAAGTATGATAATGGACCTTTGGAAACAGCCGAGCACGACACATACGAAATATTGCAGTCTCTGTTTGATTGAGACTGTTCATGAGCGGTAGTGAAATATGCTAGCTACCGCTCACGTCCTTTAGCCCCGGGTTGAGCAGAACTCAATATTCATAAAAATCAACAGTACAGAATGTTAACCATCCCGAAGACGGCAAGCATATGGCGGTGGATATAGCAATATTTGTATCTTTATTTCATCCCCTATATCCAGCGGCGTATGGTCCCAGGATTTAATAAAATTGTATGCCCGGAAGAGCGAATAAACAAAAAGAAATTTAGTTGGGAGCAGCGGTTATGAAGTAACAGCCAAAAGACTAAATTAAAAAGCAGACAACAAGAGTGTGCAAAATGTTGTTTCCTAAGTTTGCTCACATGCTTGAGCCAAACGCGCACTCTGTCAATAATGAAACTTTGAAGGAATACTATTTGCTGTATTATGTGTTGTTTTAGTATTGTTTTTTTCCGAAAAGAAAGGTCTTACGTAGCCATGTACCATTCGATTAACAGCAGCATATTGTACATACAATATATAGCGGAAATTCCCGTGTTGCGTTTCTTTTGCGTTTCAGTATACAAACTAAGATCTATGAGAGATGAATTTAACTTCGACATCGTTAACTATGCAAATATAGATGAGGACTTACCTCGTGCTACATCATACGAGTTTTTTTATCTCCCAGCTAATTCGTTTTGCTAGGTCATGTACGGTGTTAAGGATGTCAATTATCGAAATCAAGTTATTACATCTAAACTTCTTCAGCAAGGATTTCGTTATCATAAACTACGTAGATCATTCTCAAATTTCTATCGACGCAACAAATACCTGCTAGAGAAGTATATCACCATCCTAAAAACGTGTCTGTGACTAGGAATATCATAACCTTTATTCTATGGAGATTTGATCTATAAACTTCGGAAATTAAAGGGGTCTGGCGGATTTCCTGACCACTTTACAAAATTAATCAGGACATTCGTCAGAAAAGTATACGACCCTTTAGTATTACAACGCACTTCATTATTGGTGATGACCCATCTACAGTCAGTCACTACGCTTCACTTTTCTCTTGTGCGATGATCAGACAACCTCCTGGGACTCCATGCCTGCACCTTCTGAAACCCTGAAAGGGGAGGCTGATGCATGAACATTCGTCCCTTTGGCTGCAACTGTTGTGGTTGTTCAGTACAATTCTGGATATATATTCAAGTGTTTTTAATTATGTTTTATTTATATATATTTTTACAATAACACATGTATCTTTACCTAAGTTCTCTATATTTCTGTTTGTGAACTTTATTGTTAGAGATTTCCTTTTGGTAGGATGTACTTTTATTTACACTGTCTTGTCAATTTGAGCGCTGAAGACAAGATAAAAGAGAGGTTGTGTGCAATTAAAAAAGAGTATGATAATGGACCTTTGGAAACGGCCGAGCACGACACATACGAAATATTGCAGTCTCGGTTTAATTGAGACTGTTCATGAGCGGTAGTGAAATATGCTAGCTACCGCTCACGCCCTCTAGCCCCGGGTTGAGCAGAACTCAATATTCATAAAATCAACAGCACAAAATTTTAACCATCCCGAAGATGGCATGCATATGGCGGTGGACATGGAGTCACCCTTCTTTAATGTATTCCCCATGTCGTACGGCGTATGGTCCCAGTATCGAATACGATAAAATGCCCCGAAGAGCGAAATAAACATAATGGAATTTAGTTGGGAGCAGCGGTTATGAAGCCTGCGTATAAAAAGCAGACAACATATCCTATGAGTGGTTAAACAATACCCAGAGCCTTTTATCGGCCGGAGTAGTGGAACCACCGAATCAAAAATTAAATAAGAAAACAAAAGAAATTGAAAATGTACCACCGATAACTATATATAAGTATCGGGCTCAGCGATCTCCAAAGATCGAATGAATAACAGTACTGATTGCAAGCGCGGGGAGACGTTAAAGTCGATTTAAGATAACCAGTGGGCCTTATTGCCTACTGACCTTTCCCAGTCGGTATCCCTGTTGTCACCACTCGTTGTGTTGTGTAATGTCCTTTTCATAGTGTAGTTAATTTGCTGTTTGTTTGTGGCACAGTGCGGATCTACTATGACATTGCGTTTGGGTGCTGTACTTGCTATAGGACCATTCTTCTCATTCTTAGAATTAATCACTAGAATACTAAATTAGTTAGTGCTTTTCCGTCCTCGTAAAATCAACAATGGTGCTCCTAGGATCCAAATTTTGTATATTGAGGTTGTGCACGTTTAACATAGACATATAGGGAAATACTTGAAACTAGGAAACAATTGAGATCCACAATATAACCATATAAACACTTACCGGGCCTTTACTGGGCATTAATATATGGATCCAACGATCCAATCAGCATCGGCGCTGGGTTCTATCCCCACTCTTGGGGACAAAAGCCCTTGGCATTACATTATACGCTTACTTGGCATGTACAGACGGATACACTCATACAAGCAGCTTTGCCCCGGGATCCATCCCGACCTCTTGGGATATAGCCCCTGGGTCATTACTTGGAACCTATTGAGATCCCCACTCCACCCTATAACCATATATATATATATTTACTGAGCCTGGGCAATTTAAGGCTGACGCGGGAATTTGCGATGGCGTGATCTTATTTTCTTATGAAATTATTATCTTGTTTGAATATTCTTTCATCTCTGCGAAGATCTTCAGGCGAGCGATACAGGGACATGTTCTTTTTTAGTGCATGGAAGCTTTATTTGTCACTTGAATTTCACCAAATGTGTACAGCTAGTAGAGCGATACAGGCCCTGTTGGGCCTATTGTTTTTATCTAAATGGACACCGATATCTATAACTCGTGTTCAAAAAACAATAGACAACTATAGTACTGTTTTTTACCATTGCATGTATATACACTGAACGACTTTAACAACGCAACAGGGAAATAAACTAAGATAACTGACATATTTCAATAGAAATTAAATTTTAATTTCATCTATTCTATTTAACCAAATCTACACAGTTAAATTGCTGAAAATTGCATTCAAAATGATCAAATTAAACTTGTTAGATTCAAAATATAACAGTACTACCCCCTAAAGCAAAAGTCACAATATCAACCATTAGCGGCAATGCACGCCTGTCATCTCCTACGCATATTGGGAAATACTGGGTATTATCATAACCTTTATTCTATGGAGATTAGGTTATGATAATAATTATGGTTATTTTGTGACTTTTGCTTTTATGGGTCGTACTGTTATGCTCTGAATTTATTGTTGATCAATTTGAATGAAATTTTCAGCAAATCAACTGTAGATATTGTTAAATAGAATAGATGAAATTAAAATTTAATTTCTGTTGAAATATGTGTTATCTTTTGCGTTTTTAAAGTCGTTGAGTGTATATATTGGATAATTATTGATTTCTATATATATAAGAATTGAGTGAAAATTGATTTTTGTGTTTTCTTTTATTTATTGTTCCTCTCTGGTCATCACAGACACAAGTCATCCTGAAAGTTTACTAAAACCTTTCTGAAACACTGAATTACGGAGAATACTTGAATGATGTGTACTTTTAAAGATAAACATGAGACAAATATCACCTCAATAGTGCTATAATAAACTCATCGTCCAAATTGTTTCGACTTTAAATCTTTATCTGAGAGCACGTGCGAACATTACAAAAACTAATATAGAACACTATAGAACTACGCAAGCTATCGAATAAGTGAAACAAGTACAGTACAGTACGAGTATGTATAATAAAGAAGCGCGCCTTTAACATGACAAATACATGTTACTAGAGCATGTATGGAGGCTAGAGCGAGATGTGTACACGTTAGTATGTACCGTGTAATGACGTTATAACAACTGTGTCGCGTAATATCTGCACACCTGTATTTTATTTATTTATTGTATAACATAATTGTAAAAATGGTATGAATGGAGAAATTTGGAAATCGCTGAACACAATAAATAAAAAATATATTGCAGACTCGGTATGATGCAGACTCGGTATGATGTTTACAAACGGCAGCAAAAAATGCTTAATACCGCTAGCCCCGTTTTGATCAGAATCCAATATTTACAATGTCCGTTGTACGAAAATTTGAGCCATCCTGAACAACATGGAACCTTTAATTTGGTATCTTCATATCATTCCATGGCCAGCGTCGTAAGCTCCCAGTTTCTAACAAAATGCTTTTCCCTAAGCGAGAAAACAATGGGGGCAAAAAGAGAAGTCATTTCGTTATGAAACCTTCGTATAACAAGTAGCAGCCAAACTACTAATTTAAAAACAGACAACATATCCTAAGGTTGATTAAATACTCAGAGCCTTTAAAGCTAGAGTAGTGGAACCATCTATTCGAAATTAAGTAAGAAAACAAATGTGTTTGAAATGTGCCACCGATAGCTGTATATAAATATCGGCCTCAGCGAACTCCAAAGATCGGAATGAATAACAGTTCTGATTACAAGCACGGGCAAAAGCTTCACCGCCGCCACACTATACAGACCTCCGCCACACTATACAGATCGCCGCCACACTATACAGGCCGCCGCCACACTATACAGGCCGCCGCCAACTATACAGACCGCCGCCACACTATACAGGCCGCCGCCACACTATACAGGCCGCCGCCACACTATACAGACCTCCGCCACACTATACAGATCGCCGCCACACTATACAGGCCGCCGCCACACTATACAGGCCGCCGCCAACTATACAGACCGCCGCCACACTATACAGGCCGCCGCCACACTATACAGGCCGCCGCCGCACTATACAGGCCGCCGCCACACTATACAGGCCGCCGCAACACTATACAGGCCGCCACCGCACTATACAGGCTGCCGCCACACTATACAGGCCGCCGCCACACTATACAGGCCGCCGCCACACTATACAGACCGCCGCCACACTATACAGGCCTCCGCCACACTATACAGACTGCCGCCACACTATACAGGCAACGCTACTGCACCGCCACCACACTATACAGGCAACGCTACTGCACCGCCGCCACACTATACAGGCAACGCTACTACACCGCCGCCACACTATACAGGCAACGCTACTGCGCTACCGTAAAGCTTCACCGCCTCCACACTATACAGGCAACGCTACTGCACCGCCGCCACACTATACAGGCAACGCTACTGCGCTACCGTAAAGCTTCACCGCCGCCACACTATACAGGCAACGCTACTACACCGCCGCCACACTATACAGGCAACGCTATTGCGCTACCGTGATAAAACTTCACCGCTGCCACACTATACAGGCAACGCTACTGCACCGCCGCCACACTATACAGGCAACGCTACTGCACCGCCGCCACACTATACAGGCAACGCTACTGCACCGTCGCCACACTATACAGGCAACGCTACTGCGCTACCGTAAAGCTTCACCACCGCCACACTATACAGGCAACGCTACTGCACCGCCGCCACACTATACAGACCGCCGCCACACTATACAGGCCGCCGCCACACTATACAGACCGCCGCGACACTATACAGGCCGCCGCCACACTATACAGACCGCCGCCACACTATACAGGCAGCGCTACTGCACCGCCGCTACACTATACAGGCTACGCTACTGCACCGCCGCCACACTATACAGGCCGCCGCCGCACTATACAGGCCGCCGCCACACTATACAGGCCGCCACCACACTATACAGGCCGCCGCCGCACTATACAGGCCGCCGCCGCACTATACAGGCCGCCGCCACACTATACAGGCTGCCGCCGCACTATACAGGCCGCCGCACACTATACAGGCCGCCGCCACACTATACAGGCCGCCGCCGCACTATACAGGCTGCCGCCGCACTATACAGACCGCCGCCACACTATACAGGCCGCCGCCACACCTCCGCCACACTACACAGACCGCCGCCACACTATACAGGCAACGCTACTACACCGCCGCCACACTATACAGGCAACGCTACTGCGCTACCGTGATAAAGATTCACCGCCGCCACACTATACAGGCAACGCTACTGCGCTATCGTGATAAAGCTTCACCGCCGCCACACTATACAGGCAACGCTACTGCGCTACCGTGATAAAGATTCACCGCCGCAACACTATACAGGCAACGCTACTGCGCTACCGTGATAAAACTTCACCGCCACCACACTATACAGGCAACGCTACTGCACCGCCGCCACACTATACAGGCAACGCTACTGCACCGCCGCCACACTATACAGGCAACGCTACTGCGCTACCGTAAAGCTTCCCCGCCGCCACACTATACAGGCAACGCTACTGCGCTACCGTAAAGCTTCACCGCCGCCACACTATACAGACAACGCTACTACACCGCCGCCACACTATACAGGCAACGCTATTGCGCTACCGTGATAAAACTTCACCGCTGCCACACTATACAGGCAACGCTACTGCACCGCCGCCACACTATACAGGCAACGCTACTGCACCGCCGCCACACTATACAGGCAACGCTACTGCACCGTCGCCACACTATACAGGCAACGCTACTGCGCTACCGTAAAGCTTCACCACCGCCACACTATACAGGCAACGCTACTGCACCGCCGCCACACTATACAGACCGCCGCCACACTATACAGGCCGCCGCCACACTATACAGACCGCCGCGACACTATACAGGCCGCCGCCACACTATACAGACCGCCGCCACACTATACAGGCAGCGCTACTGCACCGCCGCTACACTATACAGGCTACGCTACTGCACCGCCGCCACACTATACAGGCCGCCGCCGCACTATACAGGCCGCCGCCACACTATACAGGCCGCCACCACACTATACAGGCCGCCGCCGCACTATACAGGCCGCCGCCGCACTATACAGGCCGCCGCCGCACTATACAGGCTGCCGCCGCACTATACAGGCCGCCGCACACTATACAGGCCGCCGCCACACTATACAGGCCGCCGCCGCACTATACAGGCTGCCGCCGCACTATACAGACCGCCGCCACACTATGCAGGCCGCCGCCACACCTCCGCCACACTACACAGACCGCCGCCACACTATACAGGCAACGCTACTACACCGCCGCCACACTATACAGGCAACGCTACTGCGCTACCGTGATAAAGATTCACCGCCGCCACACTATACAGGCAACGCTACTGCGCTATCGTGATAAAGCTTCACCGCCGCCATACTATACAGGCAACGCTACTGCGCTACCGTGATAAAGATTCACCGCCGCAACACTATACAGGCAACGCTACTGCGCTACCGTGATAAAACTTCACCGCCACCACACTATACAGGCAACGCTACTGCACCGCCGCCACACTATACAGGCAACGCTACTGCACCGCCGCCACACTATACAGGCAACGCTACTGCGCTACCGTAAAGCTTCCCCGCCGCCACACTATACAGGCAACGCTACTGCGCTACCGTAAAGCTTCACCGCCGCCACACTATACAGGCAACGCTACTCTAGCCCCATATATAAACCCATCGTCCTAATTTTCTTACAGGTTATACGAATCAATTTAGCGGTTGTGTAACGCGTAAAAAGAAATATAAAAAGATCGGACAGGGAAAGTAGCATTCAAGGAGGACAGTAAACCACAAAACACAGAAACTTAGACAGACAATAAGCGATATAAGAAGAGAAAAAAAGCCACAAGTAAACTATAAAACGTTTAGTCTGATATTGCAGTTAAACGAATACAGTTAATGCACAATATTTAACGATAAGAACAATCACGACATCTATAACAAATACATATTCAGGGATGGGTCTGGTATTTTAGCTAATGTAGATATAAAACTCGAACAGGAAAAGTAGCATTCAAAGACGACAGTCAACCACAAACACAAACACAGAACAACTTTAAAAATTGATAAATCGTCCAACTAAAACAAATTCGAAAGCGCCACCGTCGTAAAATACCCACGTTTTATTCACACAGTTCACTTCCCCCACCCCACACACACAGTATATACAATGTAATCCCTTCACCAAAATGTTCATTTGAGAAATATTTTTTAAATAAATTGACCCCCTGTTACCCTCCACCCACCCCTCCAACCCGAACCCCAGGGAAGACGTCCGAGTTTTAAATAATAAATTATTTGACATGCTGTGTATCTCTTTATTAGATGACTAGTATACCAATTAATGTGCAAAAGTATGAAAAAAAATGACAACGTAATTGCATTATTAGTATATGTGATGCCTCTTCCTCCATAGGAGGAAACAAATGTATACAGTACAATCCCATCATCATGTTTCATTTGAGTCATAATTATAAAAAAAAAATCCAAATCCCCCCCTCCCCACTCCCCTCTGGTCCGGTATCCGGTCAAATCGTACTAAAGTCAAATCGTACTTAAGTCAAATCACTCTCATTTTGGTCAAATCGTACTCATTGACATTTTGAAATAAGTCGAATCGTACTCATTATTTTATTTCATTAGAAATAATCTAATTGCAGATGATTATTGATTATATTTTATCTATTATTATAATAAAAGAAATTTCAAGTAAGGTTGTAATGCATTTTAAATAATAAAAAGACATTACACTATGGTCCAGGTTTTCTTAAAAATTGAGTACGATTTGACCTGAGTAGGCCTACGATTTGACTTAAGTACGGATTTCACCACAAATACAAACTTAGATTGTTGTGATATTTATATGATTTTACATATTGTATGAATTTATACATACTTTTGTCAATACCCGATATGTATAACCAGTGACCAAGTTGATTCGATATAAGATACAATCTCTCCCAGAGGCCATTACATTGACCTCTGTCAACGTCTAAGAAAGTAGTCTGCGATCACATGATAATTTGTCACATGACCATAGCTAAATATAAAAATGGCGAACAGAACTTCAACACCTTGACACCACCAACTATCGGCTGCTGATTGACCGAGTTCGATATAATAAAAATAATAAAATCATTGAATATGTTGCTTAGCTTGTATAGACGTTAACATACACCAATTTATGTGCAAGAATATGGACATATGACAGTGTAATATAATTTTTTGTGTAGTTGACCATTTGACCACCCTGAGGGACCCTCGGTGCAGAGCCATCATCATAATGTTTCATTTGAGACATAATTACAAAAAAAAAAATGAAAAAAAAATACCCCAAATCCCGCCCGTCCCACCCACCCTGGGGCCCAGGGCAGACGTTCGAGTTTGCGAAATATATAAATCGTTTGATATGTTGTTTATCTTTAATTGACGATAACATATACCAAGTTATGTGGAAAAATGTGAAAAAAATGACAGTGTAAATGATTTTTTAGTTTATTTGACCTTTTGACCCCTCCTGAGAGCCCCTGAGCTCTGAGCCAAACATAATAGTGCTCTTGCACGCCGTCATCATATTGTTATGTCATACCCTGAGTTTGGTTGAATTCCGTTCAGCGGTTTAGGAGGAGATGCGGTAACGGACAGACGGACGGACGGACTGACGGACAGACGGACGGACATGTAATCTCTTTCATAGCAATATAACAACAAATACCCATAGGGATACCAACAATTTGTTTATAAACGGTCGTTCCATACATGACGAAAATATTATCTAATAGAAAGATTAGTGCTTCACAAACTTCTTGGCATGTCCACATAGTGTAATTGTTTAAACTGCCGTTAGCAAAAAACGCTTTAATATTATTACAGGCCAAAAACGTAGTTCTTTCTCCAGAGAATGTTTTTGAATAAGAGCAATAAGTTTGTCTTTGATAAGGTGATGTGGTAAGGTTGTATATAGTGTAGAGAAGTCATAAGTGCTTATAGATGAAACTTGACATTTATTGCAAATTGTATGAAGAATGTCTCCTAAAAAAAAAATGAATCTGAGTTTTCATACGTTTTAGCACAACATTTTTTAACTTGATCTTTAACGGCAGTAAGACAAGAAGTTAAACGTTTGGAGATGTTTGTGGAGATGCAGGCACTAGAATTCGAAGTAAAGCGGGTCTTATACGGATTTTTATGTAACTTAGGAATCCATTACATAGTCATATCCATTACAAAGGAAAACCTACTTCTCGGAGGAAGTAAAGAGGGTACGTATTATAAAAGTTAATACGTGTATCTATAATTTAAAAATTGACTTTTTCAAAGTAGAAAGAGAGTTTGTGTCCACAAGTTCTCTACGACACCATTTTATACTTAAATCCTCAATGGAAAGCGTGATCTGAGCACGACAGGCATTAACATCGATAGTTGAAGGTAATTAATACTTAGGACCTTTCGAAAACATTTATCAACAATATCAAAATAACTAGTGATGACATGACCTGCTGGAGCATAGCAAAATATTGATCATCTTCGACGTTTGATTGCAAATACAAACGGTTTGGCACTTTGTTCAGAAAAAAAATGGAAACCGGAAACACGTGTCTGTAATTATTATTTTTTATTATAGTATTTTGGCCATCTATATTTATTTCGTCAATATAATGATGAAGTTCCCCTCTTTGATAAATTATTTATTAATTCAGTGTCTTTCTGCCATGCTGTATATTTTCGATAGAAGATGAATGTCTATCAGCCAATCAGAAACGATACCAGAATCTCGGTAAAAATCATCGTGTGTTTTGAAAACAAGCAAGAGTCGAAGATGATCCAGACTAGGCATTTGGAGTGGCAGACACGATCTTGTATAATACAAAAGATATGATCAAGCCAAGACATATCCAACATATCATGGTTGGCGTGAAATTGATGTTCATCTGTCTAACTATTTCCCACATAATTCTGACTTCTTTCTCTGCACGACTGACCAACGACTCTTTAAACTTTTCTCTGCCAGGCATAACCATGAGTTTCAGGAATTTTAACGCGTTGTTGTTTATTTCGTGATTTTCATGGAAGCCTGTCCTGTCAACATAGCTGATCCATCGAATGATATTATACTGCAGAGCGCCCCCTATGTTCAGTTCTTTAGCTAAACTAGTTTCAGTCTGCTTAAAATCCTCCATGGATACATGTGTGTCACTATTCGGCGGTTCAACTTCGTTCATAGTATTGGCCTGACTACTCTGCTGCGCCTCTGGCTGGATGTGGCCACCAATAATTTCTATATCGTCGTCAACATGGTCAGTGTCTTTCTTTGATACGAGGTCGAACCTTGAAATAACCGTGAATATGTCAACATCATCTGCAATTATTATAAGTACATGAACATTTTATATTTACAAAAGAGGAGTATCAAAATATATGATAAATATATACATTTTTTATGAGAAATGGAACACCGATTTATCACATAACAAGGCTTCGGGAAATGTATTAAAGTCATGCCTTATTTATAGCAATAAACTAGTGTATTATATATGCAAACGAGAACCGAATAACTGTGAACACAGACAACTATCTGCTCCAACTATTTGCGTGGTATATCTTACGATACGTTCAGATAGATCTTACTACTTATTATTATTATTTGCAATTCGTACGATTCTGGGTCATAATCACTTTCATACAATCTTTATTAAACTTGTTAAACTATGTTTGACTATGACCCTATCGTTTTGCAACGCTCTGCGTGTTTAGTGGTTGACCCATTTTAGTTCGCCATTATGCTTTCCACTTGTGGTTGTGCGATGATCGGACAGATTGAGAACTATATGGTTCAATATTTTACCAGAAACATCTATCAAAAGAAAGATAGATGCTAGCGAACATCTTAGAAGCCTAAGCTAACATGCATTTTATTGAGGACCGACTATATGGCATGCAGATTAACGATTAAAAAATGTTGACGTAGATGTCAAGAATAAAATAAGCTCAGTATGTACTTTTATATATATATTCCACTATTTAAAAACAAAAATGGTTGTTTTGTTTTCTACATCAAAAGCTCAAATTCTATTCAGAGCTATCATTACCCCCTATTTTTCCGATATAAAAACGTTGACAAATGACGGAAACATATGCGGAAAAAAAAGAATATTTTTTGATATTTATCCATCTTAAATCGTACACTATATCCATATATACTAGGATGCAAACAATGAAACAACTCTGTTATCAAAGAAATATATAATTTAAAAAATAAAATTCTTTGACTTGAAATGCCAAAACTTGCCCAGCCAACATTTTTAAAAACAATTATAGTCCGTGCATTGTTCCTATATAGTTTCGCGTCCGTGCATTGTTCCTATATATTTTCGCGAAGGTCAGAAAACGTAGACATAAATTCCGAACAGGAAATTAAATACAGCAGCAAATGAAACGCTTCAGAAACAAAATAAAACAAGAAACACATTCTGCGAATATATACCCCCGCCATTAATTATGTTAATTGTCTTTTGGGTAGAAGTATAGAGAGAGAAAAAAATTCTGGTGCGGAGAGTGGTTGAGGGATAAATATAAGGGTACCATTAGAATGAGGAACAATGAATAGAGGTGAACTATTTTTAATTTTGGAGGAGAGGTGTCGGGGTCTCACATCTTCTTAATGAGTTGAGTATCTGTGCCAATTTATTTCAAAATCCCTCCAAGCATGTGATAGTTATAGAGCGGACACATAATGGACCTTATGATACGAATATAAGAAGTATATGACCTTGACGATACATCAGAATTTGATTTGTGCCAATCTACTTTGAACAAAACCCCTCCTCGCATGTGAGATTTATGGAGTGGTCACCAGTTGGACCTCAGTATATGCATATAAGTTGAATATGACCTTATTCGGCCAATATATTTCAAAATCCCTCCTTGCATGTGAGATTGATGGAGCGAACACGAAATGGACCTTATTATATGCATATAATAAGTATATGGCCTTTATGATCTTAACCTTGAAGATACAGACCCGAATCTTGGGTTCTGCACGTCGTCTTAATGAGTGTGCGTTTATTTTAAAATCTGTTCATGTATGTGAGAGTTATGGAGTGGACTGGAAATGGACATTATTATATGTATATAAGAAGTATATGACCTTGACCTTGTAGATACAAACACCGGTGTTGAGTTCTGCACGTCGTCGTGATGGGTGAGTATTTGTGCTAATTTATTTCAAAATCCCTCTTTGCATGCGATAATTATGGAACGAACACGATGTAGGCCTTAATTATTGAATGCATATAAGAAGTATATGACATATATATGGCCTTGACCTTGAAAATATAGGCTCGGTGTGTTGGGTTCTGCACGTCGTCTTAATATACGATACGCATTACATGACAACCTGATAACGTTCCTGTAAAAGTACATTGATATGCAATTGGGCTATACCGTGTGTCGTAAACATGGCATTGTGTACCTGATAACGGACGGTATGTCATGATATAAACATGTGTTTAGACACAAGGCGTTGTCTTTAATCGGCCACATTTCATAACAGTATTTTACAATTTAATGAAAAAATCTCGATCTACAAAGGCAAATTGTTAAGGTTACACTTCGCATGAACTTTTTGAACAGCAAGGCAGGTGGATATAACCTATCAGACTAGTAAAGCTGAAAGACATTGCTTACATAGGAGTTCGCCGGTCTCCTCGTTAGTGGCTGATAAAACAGACTGCAAGCACTTGATGAGCTTTTTTGGAACACTTTCCTTACAGCTCTGGACAAATACTATCTTCGTGATCTTCCATTCTCGTTTTGGCTGTTGAAAATGCGTTCCCAATTTACCGACACCATCTTTCTTTTGAAAATTATCAAGTGTCGTTATGCTAGTTTCCGGTGTAATATAACCTGCAAACATAATTTGTATATTAGTTGTGTAACCTTTCTGTAAAAGAACATCGAAATTTAATACAGGAAATGTAAGATAACAAACAAGAAAAAACATTAAATTACCAAAAAACATTATCCATTGAACAACCATGTTATTGACTGGTTTAAAAATGCGTTGATCTAATATAATTGCAATACTCTTGATTGAATAAAAGAAAACAAGAATAAAACATGCAAAACGTATTACTCTGTTTTTAATGTACAAGATCTTTTTTAATTATAGTATACTCTATATCCTTCATTTTATCCAGTAATTACCCTCATATTTATAACAGTTTATGCACTAATACGAATTATGATATGGCATACAAGTAACATCAACCAATAAAACACCATATAAATGAACAAATCCGACCTTAAATGACCTTTACAGTACTGGTTGTACAGTTTGAACGGCTGACAAATCTTAAACTGACAGCCAAACTCGTACTGCAATGGACATAAATCCAAAAGAGTCTACGAAGATAATAATAATAATAATTATTATAACAAGATACCAGGTTTATGGACTGACAAGTAGTGAGCTTACCGCCGATCAGATATTTTAACTTTTCCGCCAGAGCATCTGTGTTTTCATCACACTGACCAGAAAAATCAAAAATGTTTGGCAGTTTAGGAACCAGATCACGTAGAAAACTTTCATTACTGGAACATGATAAGTCCTCTTGTTTCACACCGCAGTTTTTGTACCTGAAATTCGTTTATGTAAACGTCTACTAAATTAGCGTTAACAAAATTTAGAACACAATAAAAATAAGTAAAAACGTCGAACAGGATATGCAGCTTTAAAACATTGAAGATTTTAGGACTAAATCGTAGAGAAGGAATCTAGTGGTGAATAAAATATCTTAGTTTTGAAAATCGGCTGAGAAATTAACGTTATACAGCCAAAATGCTTTTTAGATGAGGCGTTTCCCAAATAAACACCTTGTTGCTGGGACAGCAGAAAATTTATAAAACTCAAATATCTTCAGTTAGCCTCAATTGTTTACTATAAAACTTTCAGAGTATCTTAATAATTTATGTTTATTTAACACATTGAACCCATTTACTGTTACAAAATATACAACAATTATATATTTATACCCACGTTTTTAAATAAACAGGGTATATTAAAATCGCCTCCGTTTGTCCGTCGGTCCGTCCATTCGTCCGTTACCGCATCTCCTCCTAAACTGCTGAACGGAATTCAACCAAACTTAGGGTATGACTTCACCATATGATGACGGCGTGCAAGAGCAACATTATTTTTGACTCCGAGCCCAGGGGCCCTCAGTGGGGGTCAAAAGGTCAAATACACTAAAAATTCAATTACACTGTCATTTTTCCATATTTTTCACATATCTTGGTGTATGTAATCGTCTATGAAAGATAAACAACATATCAAACGATTTTATTATTTCGAACTCGGACGTCTGCCCGTGGGCCCCAGGATGTGTGTGGCGGGCGCGTGGCGATTTTTTTTTGGTAATTATGTCTCAAATGATGATGGATCCACACCCAGGGGCCCTCAGGGGGGTCAAAAGGTCAAATACACTAAAACATCAATTACACCGTCATTTTTCCATATTTATGCACATAAGATAGTGTATGTAATTTGCCTATGAACATGATGAAAGATTAAACACCATATCAAACGATTTTATTATTTCGAACTCGAACGTCTGCCTAGGGGCCCAGGGTGGGTGGTGTGGGTGTTAGTGTGTGTGGGGGAGGGGGGATAACAGGGGGTCAATTATTTTTATATCCACGGTTTTGAAAAAAACAGGGTATATTAAAATCGCCTCTGTTTGTCCGTATGTCCATCCGTTACCGTATCTCCTCCTCAACCGCTGAATGGAATTCAACCAAATTTAGGGTATGACTTCAGCATACGACGACGGCGAGCGGGAGCAACATTATTTTTGGCTCCGCACCCAGGGGCCTTACGGGTGTGGTTTGGGTCAAAAGGTCAATTACACTGTCATATTTCCATATTTGTGCACATCGCTTGGTGTATGTAATCGATCGTCTATAAAAGATAAACAATATAGGAAACGATTTTATTATTTCGAACTCTGACGTCTGCCCAGAGGCCCAGGGTGGGTGGGATTTGGTGGGAGGGGATCTGGGGTGGGGGGTTATGTCTCAAATGAAACATTATGATGATGGCTCCGCACCCAGGGGCTCATGGGGTCAAAAGGTCAATTACACAAACAATTCAATTACACTGTATTTTTTTCATATTTGTGCACGTAACTTGATTACGTGGTCCCGCCTTAATTCCATTATGCGATGGGAAAGCTTATAATTAACAGGATTTAATAACGGATATTTAGACAATAAAACAGGTTTAAAACATTTTTTACTGAAAAAAATCGATAACCTGTTTATAATTACCTATTAATGTTTTAATTTTACAATATGTAGAATTGTTAAGCGGAAATTAAGGTTTTATTTCATAACCCCGTTTTCGCTTCTTGGAGAAGGGGTTCGATAGGGTATGAAAGTTAATACTCGGACCACGTAACGAGTGTAACTTCTTTTCTTGATTTAGATCTCTCTATTGAAAGTGGTGAAATAATTTGTAGAATCTATGACAAGAGAGATGATTTTAATTTTGATATTGTTAATTATCACCATTTAGATGGGGATTTTCTCCGAGCTACTTCTTATGGGATCTATGTTTCTCAGCTCATTCGTTTCTCTAGAGCTTGTAGTCGTGTTGAGGACTTTAATATTCGTAATATTTGTATAACTAAAAAGCTACTCCATCCGGGCTACCGCTACCATAAACTTTAAAAAGCCTTTGCTAAATGTTATTATCGTAACCTTGATCTACTTTTAAAATAAAAAAAGTAATTTAAGAACTCTTCTGCTACAAGGACTATCACAATCTGACTTCTATGGTGATGTGATTTACAAACTTCGTAAGGTCCTTGGTCATAATCACTTTCACACAATCTTTATTAAACGTGTTGAAAAGTTTATCAAAAGAGGTTATGATCGTATGATTTTGAAACGCACAGCATGTTCATTGTCTGACACATTTACAGTTTGCCACTATGCTTTCGTCTTTGATGCGATGACCAGACACATTGTGGACCCTATGATGACGTCTACCTAAATCCTTTTAGGACGTTAGCGTTTGATGTTTGTCTTTAATCTTGTCTTTTCGTACCCTTAATTGTTTGTTGTCTTGTTACTCTGACTTCTGCCAAGCCACTAAGTACTTACTTTGTGGCTTTCTAGGCTTTTGCTTTTAATATTATATACGATCATTTATGTGGTTTACTTATATTGCATACTAATGCTGCCTTGATTATGGATTAGTTAGGGATTATAACCTGCCGGTGATATTTTTATTTACACTGACCCGTTTATTGGGATGACAATGGGATAAGAGTGAGGTTTGGTGCACCCTAGATCCAGGTTTAAACCCCCAGTGGCCTTTTTGCCACTGACCGTTCCAATGCGGTAACCCTATTGTCAAGTCAACCCTTTTGTGTTTGTGATGTCTTAATGTCTTGATGTCTTGCCTTTTTTCATCCAGTTGTTCTTTATTTCTGTTTGTGTTTGTGGTTGACTGTCGTACTTGAATGCTACTTTTCCTGTTCGATTTCTGCTTTCGCATGTGATTTTTTATTTCTCAACCGATTTTAAGAAAGAGTGTGTTTTTATTTACAAAAAAACATGTCTGTTTTAATGATATACAACTTATTTATGTAGCAGCTGAATTGTGTCTGAAAAGTTCAAAAAACGTTTGTCCTAAACAAGCACCCCAAACAATGAGCCATATTCCAATAGTAAGTATACGTACCACAAAAGCTGAAGAGTGTTGGATGCTAAGTTTCCTGCTCCAACCCGGGCTCTCGGTATGTACTCCCCCACTATCACTCTTATCAATGTGTTGATGAGAGAACTTTTTCCGGCGCCAGTTTTGCCAAGCAGGAGGATATTTCCAACATTCGTCCGGTCTGTTCGGTTACAATACCTATTTATATCCTGCAATAGTGCTTCGTTTTCCCTTTGGATTGTTGCGTCATCTTTCGACTCTAAAGAAACATATTGGGAATGTACTATATGTCTATGACTCTAGAACAGCACCAGATAATTGGTATATTATTGCAATGAAAATGTGCACATTTCTGTAGGCAACATTGACATGCTAGGTAATACTGATTACGTATTGATTACGTATTAGTGTATGTTGTAATTAGCAAACTATACTGAACCAAACACATAACGCACCAGTAGACAATACCTTTAATGTATGAACTGTCCGATCTTTTTATATTTCTCTTCTTATTATACTGTTACTGTTGGAGAAAGGTGATTTGAATGATTTTTTTTTCAATTTACAGTCGTTATTGACAAGATATTTGTCTCGTTCAGAATGAAATTTGTTTTGATTTGTTTGATTGTTATTATTGAGATATTAAAGGTATTGTCTACTGGTGCGTTAACTGTTTGGTTCAGTATATATACATTCAACACCCCTTTCGGCATGTAGACTTTTAAACCTACATAATTTGGAATTTCATAAGCGCCGGAAGTATTTCAAAGAGCAATGTCTCCAATGTTGGAGGTTAATGAAGTATCTGATTCTATTGTAGATGACATATTAATATAGGGTGAGACACACGAAGCGCAGAATAGTAGGCTAAGACAAGTTTTAAATAGAGATTGCGGGAGTAATCTAAATTTAACAGACATAATTGCGAAATTGCAGTGACTGAAACAAGTAAATTGGTCATGAACTTAGTGAACAACGAATGAAACCAGATAAAATAAAGGTGAAGGCAATCAAGAAATTCACGAACCTACATGTAAAGCAGGAATACAACGTTTCATGGGTAAGATTCAGTATGTGGCAATATGCACAAGTAGATATAAAACTCGAACAGGAAAAGTAGCAGTCAAGGACGACATTCAACCATAAACACACACAGAAACAACAAACAACTTTATAGATGAATGAAATGCAAAATAAGACATCATTCAAGCACAAAAGTGTTGACATTGGAACGGTTAGTGGCAAAAAAAGGCCGCTGGGGTTAGGTAGCACCAAACCTTACTCTTACCCAATTGTCATCCCAATAAACGGGACAGTGTAAATAAAATACATCGCCGCCAGCTTATACTCTCTAACAAACAAGGCAGCTTTAATAGGCAACATACGTAAAACACATCAATGAGCATGTATATATAAAATAGAAATAAAAACGCCTAGAAAGCCACAAAGTAAGTACTCAGTGAATTGGCAGAGGCCAGAGCAACAAGAGAATAAACCGTTAAGGGTATAACAAGACAAGATGAAAGACAAATAACAAATGCTACCGTCCTGTAAGTATTTAGGTAGACGATATCATAGGGTCCACAATCAGTCCGATCATCGCACAATCAAAGAAGAAATAAGTATAAAAGTCGAACAGGAAATGCAGCTTTCACGGAACACAGTGAACCCAAAAACACACAAAAATATGACTATGCATGGCAATGTTAATAAGGAATAAAGGCATATCATCAAATACCGGGAGCTGTCATTAAAGGCTTCAATTACATCTGCCTGAGTATCTGACGAAAGACTCAACATGAAATCTCTTTCATAGCAATACAAGAACAAATCTGCGACAAGAGGTGCACAGTTCGTACCCATACGGATACTAACAATCTGTCTATAAACGGTAGTTCCATACCTGACGAAAACACTAATAGAAAAATGAGTGCTTCACAAACCTCTTGGCAAGTCCACATAGTGTAATTGTTTAAACTGCCGTTAAAAAATAAATATAATAATGTTACAGACCAAAAATGTAGTTTTTTCTCTAGCGAATTTTTTTTGAATAAGAGCAAAAAGCTTGTCTTTGATAAG